>LPNX010987167.1:0-19848 GCA_001517045.1 Pseudotsuga menziesii
GCAACTTGCACATGGTGGGACTCATGTACTAGGCAAATAAGACAAAATAAATGAAATAATGTCTAAGTGGGTAAATACTATGGGTTGATTATTCTAACATATGCTAAGATGTTATGGTTTATGAAGGTAGTTTGAGATAAGTGGACTGCAGGTGGATGGGGGCTGAACAAATATCAAAGGAAGGGATACTCGCTGCTTAAAAGGACCCTCATCCCTCGACCATCAAGGAAGGCACGTGGTTTTAATGCAATATCCTAGACCGAGCTGTGACAGTGCAGCTGTAACAGAACGTGCTAAATTGCTGCTCGAATATAATTGTGATCTGAAGAGATCGCTACTCCTGGGCAAGTTAACAGCCTTCTTGCATTTTCCATGTCATTATCATGCCACGTTTTGTAACAGCTAATATTATTTAGGGCACCTGAAGATAAGAGATCTTCATGGCTTCCCTTTAATAGGATCGAAGGTTATGATCTGCATGTATAAATATGGGGAGCTGTTTTGACCCAAGGGGGTTGGAAAACAAATAATTCATTCATTGTATTAGTAGTGGAAGCAACTTGTGTAATCTTTCATTCTTTAATATAAGAAGTTACCTCTGATTTAAGAGAGTTGTACGTTGTTCATCTAGCATCTCCGTGTGAAGGCTGGGCCCACCTTCCACAGAGATTACGGAGTTAATTTAGGACTTTTTCAATTCAGTATTGTGTGATGTTTTGTTCATCCTATTTCCTTTGTACACAGCTGTAGTAGTGTTGATTTACAGTATAATTGTGATTGCATTTTCTTAAGATTGGTAAGTGGTACAGAGTGACAGTCGACTGGGTAGGGAACTTCCTTTATTCAATTTGAGTGGTAGTTGTACGCAGCTTGGTTCATCCTATAGTTTCAATTTGTTATCCTACGAATCCTTGCAATTTATCTTTCCTGTTATGATTGTTGATTTTCATTCCTGCAAGTCAATTCCTTAGAATAGCTGAACTTAATCCTTTGCAATTGAATTCCTAGATTAATATTTGATTTATGTTTATGGCTTTCAAGAGTAATCAGGTTGAATAGGCAGTTTTCTTGCTCTGGGTTGTGAATAGGATCTCCTTTTTATCTACAATTGTTGTTTGCATCTTAGATCATTTTCCTGAATTACAGGTAATTGAATTTGTAGTATTTAGAAGATGAATAGGATTACACAGATTCTTGGGATGAACATAGTTGTTAGAGGATAAGAGTGTTCAATTACATTGATTTGGTTTTTAACACATATACTGTGCATTTATCCTTTGAAATAAAAGACTTTCTCGGGTTGACAATAAATCTCGTATGATCTGTGTGTTGGTAATAATTTATCTGCATATTGGGTGCCCGACATTTTGGCGCCGTTGCCAGGGAAAGATTAAATTAAACACTATCATTATTTGCATCTGGTAATTATTTCTAGCCAGTATTTCTATTCTTTTTGATGAAATGATTTGGGTTGCATGAATACGAGGAGGGTAAAATGCGATCAACTCCCAACTCCCAAAACCCCACAAGATACTAACAGTGCAGGTGGCTTGGCTCGCGGTCGAGGAACACAATTGGGCAGAAGGACATTTATTGACAATCTTGTTGACATAACTGATTCATCTACTAGGGCTCGCCAGCAAGAAACTCCTATCAGAATAAACCGTGCCAATCCTGGGGCACCAGCGTCAAGGTCCACGGTGGAGAATACACGAGCAACCGCGACTTTTTCGAATATACCTACAGAAAAGGACACAGCTGTTACAACTGGACCTGCTGGTAAAGGTCCAACATACCACATTTTCGAGAAGGTTGTAAATAAAGAAGAGTGGACGCAGTTCCACCAGAAGTTTGTTGATCAGTGGAAAAACAAGGAAAAGAACGAGGAACAAGAGAAGGACGTAGAGAAGAACGAGGAAAAGAATGTGGGAATGAACAAAAAGGAGAAAATAGAGGAGGAGATGAGTAACAGATACAACTCTAACGAGGAAGAGGCAATGGGGGAAAACTATCATCATGACAATCACTCCCTTCCTAAAGGAACGATGGCTACACTACAATTCCCAATTCAGCAGCCAGCAGGGGCAGCCCCTATGAAGAATATCTCACCATCGTTGCTGCCTCGCTTCGATGGAAAGGTGGCAGAAGATCCCGGCCAATTCATTTTTGAATTCGATATTCTCTGTTGCAGCTATGATTATGTCACCGATGCGCAAAAGCTGAAACTTTTCCCTGCCACCCTGAAGGACAACGCATTATGCTGGTTCATGAGCCTTGGGGGACGAACTGTTGCTAATTGGGATAAAATGAAAGAGGTGTTCCTCGAAAAATATGAGGAATATTGCAACACCAAGGATAAAAGAGAAGAATTATTCAAAATGGTGCAGAAGGAGGACAAAAGTCTAGAGGATTTCGTGGAAAGGCTACTATACAATGTGCAGAGGGATGGGCAGATGAACATGGGGCTGGCATGCTCAAGATAATATTTCTTCTTGGGATTAGGGATGATTGCTTAGACATGTTAAATATGCTAGGAAAGGGAGATATCTCCAAATAACCTTTTGGAAAGATTGTGGAACTATGTAAGAGATACTCCAGGGGCTCTTCCAGGAACAATAAGTGGGACAAACGGGATAAGCTAGAACGTGATGTCTTTGACAGAACTCAGAAGTCGTCCAATGGAGGAGCCACTCGTGCAGAGATAGGTAATCTCCTTGAAAATTTCAAGACAGAGATGATGAGTTCCATCTCCTCAGAGATCGATGTCCTGAAGGCAAAACAAAAACAGGCAGTAGAGGATCTAACACTAGGAGTGTTCTGCCCACGATGTAGAAAGAATCATCCGCTGAGAGAATGCCCGCTTGATAAAGTAGAAGTATGTCAGCTGTGTGAGTTGAACCACGACATGAAAAAATGTCCCTCACTTCCCTATGTGAAGGCTGTTCTGCAGGCATCAACTTCAGAAGTGGAATCAGCCTATTTCATTGCACAGAAGAAACCTTGGCAGCCTCGAAATCAAGGTACGACTCTAGACTCGTTTCCATTTTTGAATAATATGGGCAATTGGAATAATAACATGCAAAACGTGAATACACAATTCCCTTCAAATTATGCTCAGTGGAATTCCTCCCAACCTGCAATGCAAAATTTTAACTCATGGAGTCCTTGGACACAGCCACCACACCAACCTACGTCGTGGTCTCCTGGATGGAGGAATTTCCATCCTGGGAACCAGTTTCCTCAACCACCTCCACCTCAACAATCACCATATTCTCCTCAATACTTTCAATTCCCTCAATATCTGCAATACCCACCTCAGCAGTCGCAACTGCAGTTGCAGAATAATTCTGTCCCTAATATACCGATACGACCTCAGCTGCCTGCCCAACCTAATCCTAACCCAAATAATAAAATAGTCCATCAATTGGAGACTGTCAATATGCCGGCCTACTCTCTTTCCCCTATACCTTGTAATGATATTCATTTACGATCTGGGAAAATAGTAGAACCCGTAATTACAGAAGATGCTCCACCTTCTGTGCATAAGGAAGAAAGGAGTTCACAGCATCCATCCGATACAGTTCCTATCATTGAAGATGCTGAGCATGGAACGGCTGAAACATCAAATGATGAATCTGACAATACGCAGCCTACCCAATTGATAAGACAACCACCATATCTTGAGAGATTAATGCTACCAAGAGTAGGGGGACAACCTCAGTTTAACCTCCTAGGAGAGTTAAGAAACCTTTATGTCAAAATCCCCCTTCTTCAAGCCCTTCAAGATGTGCCTATTTATGCTAGAACCGTTCGGGACCTATGCACTAAGAAACCAGGAAGGAAACCTAGAGATCCTCCCACTGTTCACGTCATAGGGATTTTATCTTCCTTGATAATAGGAAAGACCCCTGTGACAAAGTATGACGACCCTGGCAATCCTACTGTCACTGTACAGGTAGGACAGACACGGATACCCAACGTGCTAGTAGATTTAGGGGTAGTGATAAATGTCATAACAATGGAGACTGTAAAGAAGCTTGGGCTCACTAATGTTAGACCGACCCCTACCATTTTAGAATTGGCGGACAGATCCACCATTAGACCCGAAGGAATTTTGGACGACTTTGTCATCTCAGTAGATTCATGGGAGTACCCTGCTGACTTTTTGGTATTACAACCAAAATTGCAGTTGGGGGGACATCCATTGATCTTGGGGAGGCCTTGGTTGGCCACAACTGATGCTTACATCAGCTTTCGATCATGGTCGATGACTATATCTGATGGTACGGAGACTAAAAGCCTCACCCTGTATCCTCTAGCTCGGCCAAGCTTAGAGGCTGAAACCTCCCTTTGGATAGAGCAGGAGGAGGAGGAGGAGGATGTTCAGCCACTATTAACTCTAGGGAAGGCCTTAATGTTTAAAAATGAAACAGAAGATGATACTATTAGTAATTTTATCAGTGAACCCGCTTCAGTGGATAGAGAGGTCTATCAAATCCTGAATATTACCCTCGGCAAGGAAGAACAAGAAAATATTACGGAAGAAACACTAGTTGGTGACACAAACATAATCCCAGTTTTAGAAAATTCAAAAAGCATTCCTATTGAGGTAGATCCCGGAAGAAATTTGAATATCGATCCTAGTCTCTCCTTAGAAGAACAGAAGCGCCTGATCAGCCTCTTGAAAGAACACAAGGGGGCATTCACCTAGGAGTACACAGACATGAGGGGTATTCCCTCTAATCTGTGCACCCATCACATTTATATTAAAAGTGACTCCCGGCCTGTGTGTCAACCCCAACGACGCATGAACCCAAACCTAAGGGATATAGTGAAGGAAGAAATCTAGAAACTCTTGGAAGCAGGATTTATATATCCTATTTCGGATAGTGAGTGGGTTTCCCCACTCGTAATTGTGCCCAAGAAAAATGGTAAATGGAGGGTCTGTGTTGACTATAGGGAACTAAACAAAGCTACCCAAAATGATCATTTCCCTCTGCCCTTTATTGACCAAGTACTTGATACCCTATCAGGGAAGAAGTTCTTCTCCTTCCTAGATGGGTTCAGTGGGTACAACCAAATTCAGATTGCTCCCGAGGATCAGGATAATACCACCTTCACTTGTCCCTGGGGAACGTTTGCCTACAGAGTGATTCCCTTTGGTCTATGTAATGCACCGGAAACGTTTCAAAGAGCTGTAATTGGCATATTCTCTAAATTAGTCAATGATAGTATGGAAATATTTATGGACGATTTTACTCCCTATGGTAGGGATTTTGAGGAAGAACTGGAAAATTTAAAGAAGGTTTTAACTCGCTGTGAACAGACTCAGCTCTCATTAAGCACCGAAAAGTGCCATATGATGATGAGTGATGGGGTGGTATTAGGGAATTTCATCTCTGCCAATGGCATTCAGGTAGATCCTTCAAAAATCAGGGTGATAAAAAATATACTTACCCCTGCAACTCAGAAAGAGGTGTGAAGTTTTCTGTGACATGCGGGATATTATCAAAGATTTATAGAAAACTTCTCCAAACTGGCTTCTCCTTTGTTCTCTCTGTTAATGAAAGATGCATAGTTTGTGTGGAGTGAAGCATGCCAGACAGCTTTTGATAAGCTTAAAGAAAAGTTGTCTACAACTCCTATTTTAAGGGGACCTAATTGGACCCTACCCTTCCATATTTCCCCAGATGTCTCTGATACCGCCATTGGAGCAGTATTAGGATAGCAGGATGGTCAAGTACCTTATGCCATCTATTATGTTAGTAAAAACTTAGCCCCTGCTGAACTTAATTACACTGTTACTGAGAAATAATTCCTAGCTATTGTTTACTCTATTAATAAATTTCGACATTACATTACTGGGTATCCCACATTTGTGCACACTGACCACTCTGCCATTAAATACTTGATGAACAAACCTGTCACCAATGCCAGAGTGACCAGGTGGCTCTTGTTGTTGCAGGAATTTGATATTACTATTATAGACAAACCTGGAAAAGAAAATGTCGTTGCTGATTTCTTATCCTGTCTTACTAACAGTGATGATAGTTTTCCTATTGAGGACTCTTTTCCAGATGAACATCTATTCGCACTTTCAGCTCACTCTCCCTAGTATGCAGACGTCACTAATTATTTGGTTGCAGGAAAGCTCCCACCACATATTTCTAAACGAGAAAAAAGAAAAATCATTCAGCAGAGTGCCAGGTATTGTTGGCTAAATGGTCATCTCTTATACATAGGACCCGATCTTGAGATTAGGAGATGTGTAAGAGAAAATGAGATCTTTCCCATACTGAAAGCCTGTCATGATGAGCCTTGCAGGGGACACTTTGCAGACAAAAGAACAGGGCACAAGGTGTTGCGGATGGGCTACTACTGGCCGACTCTGTTTAGGGACGCTAAAAGGTATGTTCAATCCTGTGATAGCTGCCAAAGGATGGGCCAGCCTAATAAAACAGATCAGATGCCTCTACAACCTGAAGTAGTAGTTGAACCATTTGATAGATGGGCACTGGATTTTGCTGGCCCTATCAGTCCTCCTTCCAGACAGAATGTTTACATTCTGGTTTGTACTGATTATATGACCAAATGGGTGGAGGCTGTAGCTTTGGATAAGGCTAATGACCAGGCGGTGATGGATTTTCTGTACAGTGAAATTTTTACCCGCTTTGGGGTACCGAAGGAAGTGGTTACTGATGGGGGGCCGCAATTCATGTCACACCAATTTGAATCCTTGCTCTGGAAGTATCATGTGCAGCATAGGGTGGATTCACCTTACCACCCCCAAGATAATGGTCAGGTGGAGAGTACTAATAAGGTCATTGAAGCCATCGTTACTAAAACAGTTAAGAGCCATCGAAGGGATTGGGCTGACAGGATTTCGGAAGCACTATGGGCATATCGTATGACTTGGCGCGGCACCATAGGTTTCTCTCCCTATGATTTAGTGTATGGGAAGAGTGCTATCTTTCCGATTGAGTTTGAGATCAAAACCCTGAAGACAGCCACCGAATTGAATCTGGATGTAACAGAGGCCCAGAAGAGAAGATTGAATCAATTAAATGAATTGGATGAGAAATGGTTAGTTGCAGTGGATGAGACTGCGTTGCTTCAGCAACAGAGATCCAGTTGGCATGACCGATTTATTAAAGAGAAAATATTCCATGAAGGAGACTGGGCGTTACTATATGATTCCAGGTTCAAAAAGGATTTTAAAGGTAAATTACGTACAAGGTGGCTAGGTCCTTATTTGGTCGACATGGTATTTGACAACGACACTATCCGTCTGGTGACCATTGATGAAAATTGCATACCATTATTTTCCAATGGCCACAGACTGCGACTGTATCGTAATCCTATTTCGAGAGATGCATTCATTTCGCAAATTGCCACCGATCCACATTATCAGCTAATATCAGGGCAGGAACTTCTCTCTGCCTTTGCCAATCCTTAGACTGTAAATCGTGTTTGAATCACTGTACATAAATAATGTTTTTTTCTCTGCTGCATTTTATATTGTGTTTTTTTCCTTTTGCATTTGATCTTTTCGTTGTTGTTATTTTTCAAAAATTTGCAGGGAAGTGCCAGGGGAATGACCAGATTGGGCCTGTCGAGCGGAGTTGTTTTCTTATGCCTTCCTATGCTGCATTTCCTTTTCCTTAAAAATAAATTTCTCGGCGGCTGCGACATATTTCCAGACGGCTGCGACATATTTTCCAGCGGCCGCAGCCCTTTTTCCTGGCAGCCGTGATTTTTTTCCGATGACCGTCAAGCCCTTTTTCCCGGCAGCTGTAAATCATTTTCCGGCGGCTGCAACATATTTCTCGGTGACCGCAAACTTTTCCCGTTGGCTGCAACATATTTCCCGGTGGCCGTGAACCATTTTCCGTCGGCTGCAACATATTTCCCGATGACCGTCAAGCCCTTTTTCCTGGCAGCCGTGATTTTTTTTTCGATGACCGTCAAGCCCTTTTTCTCGGCAGCCGTGATTTTTTTTCCGATGACCGTCAAGCCCTTTTTCTCGGCAGCCGTAAATCATTTTTCGGCGGCTGTAAACTTTTCCCAACGGCTGCAACATATTTCCCTGCGGCCGTGAACCATTTTCTGTCGGCTGCAACATATTTCCCGATGACCGTCAAGCCCTTTTTCCTGGCAGCCGTGATTTTTTTCCGATGAACGTCAAGCCCTATTTCCCTGCGACTGCAAACTTTTCCCGGTGCCTACGACACATTTCCCGGCGGCCGCAAACTTTTCCCGGTAGCTGCGACATATTTCCCGGCGGTCACAAACTTTTCCGGGTGGCTGCAACATCTTTTTCATTGGCCGCGATATCATTCCTGGAAGCTGCAATTCCGTTTCATTTGGCGGATGTTTTCATGCATTAAAGGCCTTTTTTTTGGAAACTTGCAGAGGTAACTCCAATATTAATAGAAGAATTGCTTCAACTTGCTAGATATGGCTCTGATTCATCCGACTTATGACGGCGAACTGGGCCATACGACGACCGCTTTGTTCATCATTCCGACCCTAGCGATGAGATGGTTTGTATTTAACCAACAGAAGAAATTATTGCATTATCCTCATCATTATGATCAATTTAATGACAGCACACGAGTTCGGCTTTGCAGCATCAGCAATCGCACGTTCCACCATTCTCCGCAGGATATCTCATGCACAGTCTCACGAGGTATGGCTTTGATTTTCACGTGATTAAATATTGATATGATTTAGCGATATCAGTCGTACCTTTAATCATAACACCATTATAGCCTAATTAACTCCTTCCCCCGTGTGATGTAAAAACTAACAACCGCCACCTTCCCCAATTTGGAATACAAATTTCAAACGTTTTTCTGAGCTGAACTTTCCAAATTTTCCCATTTACTCAACATCTCCGCTCAGTGATTCGTGCACCCTCTACATTGCAACCTCCATTCTTGGTTTCTGTAAGCTGCGAAGTAGCAATCTCAGTTTGCCGCCAGGATTATGGGGATTCGAGCTCTCCATGAGCCTTTGGATACACAGGAACTTAGGAAAAATCCCGTAGTTCTGGCCATCTTTCAAGCCGCCGACTGGCTCGAGTTTTTTGAGCGACTGGATGGCTTTAACCGGGAAGCAGCCCTGCAATTTGCCTTAAACCTCACAAATAATCACTCTGAGGTGTGGGGGTTGTGCATATAAGTCTTTGAAGCCATTATATCTGAGTTTACTGCTATCCCGCAGGTGGGAAAGGCATGGTTTGGATGACGAGTTCCCACAACGAGCACACGGGAAGCATTTTTACGAGAGGGGGAGCAAGTTCAATCATCTAGAAGAGGGATTGTGCTGTATTCATTACCGTGGCCATGGGATCAGGTTGTTGTCTTCCTCAAAAAGTACATCACTTGTGAAGGTAGGTACCAAACTGTTTATAATTCCGACCTGCCTTTACTTTCTCATCTCCGCCATGGCACTTTATTGAACATTCCATACTATTTGCTCCATGACTTGCGTCATATGGCAGCATTTTTCCAAGCCGCTAAACACCCATTTTCCTCCCTGATCCACCATGGTCTCATCAAATTAATAATTTCAAGAACCCTTGCTTAGCATAATATAACTTGGGAACAATTCACAGCTCGAGCTCAGGAACCAGCTCCCTTGTTGGGTGTCCAGATAGAACAGGAACCGGTTCAACCACAGCAGGAGGAACGGAGTTCCTCCCATATAGTTGGGGGGGGGATGAAGCTATATTAGAAGAAGCGCAACCAGAGGCACATGCAGAGCAATTGGAGGAGGGTGTACATAAAAACCTTGTGGAGAACATAGACAACAGGACAGCTCTACCAGTAGAAGGTGAAACTGGAGCAGCACCAAGTGCTGCGACAGTTGAACCTGAAGGTGACAGAGCTGAGGCAATTAAAGAAAATATCGAGCTAGTAACTATTGAATCCTCATCTGAGTGGGAAGGAGGAACTTTAATTGTGGAAGAACAACCTGAGGAGCAAAAAAAATTTCCTTCGACCTCAGCTGTGAAACCCGATATCCCAGCTCCACAAAAGAAAACACCACAAAGGAGAAAGAAAAGATCAATCTACAAACTTAACATAACCTCACCTATCAGAAGGAAAAGAACTAAAACAGTTGCAATAGCAAAGGTAGCCATAAAAATATGGGCAACCCTAGAAGCACAGGTTGAGTTCCCAATCCTTGTACCGAGACCAATGGATGCTCCACAAAGGCCAGTCGAGGAAGAACCCAGCATTGAAGGACTTCTGGATGAGAACACACTATTAAAAGAGGAAGTCCAAGTACTTCAAAGGGAATTGGAGACATGGAAGGAAACCTACAGAAAATTAGGTGAAAGGAAAATGTATACATTAGTGGAGGTTGCAGACCAGTTGGAGGGATCGAACTCTACCGAGCCTGGAAAGGAAGATGAGTGTGTGATCTGCCCCACCTGTGGGGAAATCTTCAAAGAGGCAGGCCACAATATCATAATGCACACCTACACAGGACCACAGTCAGCACCCACAATAGAGGAAAATGCAGAAAAAGAAGGTGCTGCCACACAAGAACCATCATCTTTAAACATCCTTGTTGAAGTTGCCACTAATTCTATGGCAGAGGAGAAAAAGATGAAATCATGCATGATGTCGGGGACAAAGATTGCACTGTAACCCCAGAATGCTCCCAGGACATAGAGATTGTAGAAGCTGAGCCAGAAGGGCAGGACATTCATGAACTTGAACAGGGGGATGCAACACAAGAACCAGCAAACCTGAATATACTTGTCCAATCGGCCGAGCAAGTGGGAGAAAAACCTGGGATGGAGAACACTCTGGAACTGAATGAAGAGCTTTGCACTGTAACCCCATAATGTTACCATGATATAGATCTCATAGAAGAAGAATTGCAACAACAGGAGGATGAAGAGGTAAGCAAGGATGTTGCTACACAAGAACCATCATCCTTGGAAGTTGCAGCAAGGATCCCTAAATTGCAATTAGAGGATAACCCTGGACTGGATATACAGTGGAGTGAGGATGAACAGGTACAGACACAGCCCTTAGGTGACACCGAAATCCTTGAGGAGGAGCTGCACAATGAGGAAGGTATCCAATCTCAGAGGCAGAAGGAAGAAGAAGACACTGTCACACAAGAACCAATGTCCTCACAAGCCATGAATGCAGCTGCTGAGGAGAATCCAGGGGATGTTGCTGACACACAAGAACCAACAACTCTTGAACCAAATTCAGAAATGCAGGTTGACCAAGAGGAAGACACTGTTACACAAGAACCAGTGTCTCTAAAAGCCAAGAATGCAGCTTTTGAAGAGAATCCAGGGGATGTTGCTGCTACACAAGAACCAGCAACTCTTGAACCAAACTCAGAAATGAAGGTTGACCAAGAGGAAGACACTGTTACACAAGAACCAATGTCTTTAAAAGCCATGAATGCAGGTTTTGAAGAGAATCCAGGGGATGTTGCTGTTACACAAGAACCAGCAACTCTTGAACCAAACTCAGAAATGCAGGTTGACCAAGAGGAAGACACTGTTACACAAGAACCAGTGTCTCTAAAAGCCAAGAATGCAGCTTTTGAAGAGAATCCAGGGGATGTTGCTGCTACATAAGAACCAACAACTCTTGAACCAAATTCAGAAATGCAGGTTGACCAAGTGGAGGACACTTCCCCACAAGAACCAGTGCTTCTACCTCTTAAAGATTTCATTGATTTAAACTCGGAGCAAGAAAAGCATTATAAAAAGGAAATTTTGGACCTCCCAGTAGAAGCCTCCACCCTGAGGCTGGAAGTGACCAAATTGAAAAGCCAGGTGGAAGAACTCCACAAGGGCATGATTGCTTTGAGTGAGCATAGAAAAATTATTAAAGCACTGGAAGAGAAGTGGGCCGAAGAATGCATGGGCCACAGAGTTCAGGAAGAAAAGCTGCAGAAAAAGTTGAGAGAATTGAAAAAGTTTCAATCCATGCAGCAGGAGAAAGAACAGATGTACACACTCTCTTAAGAACTCATGGGCACCAGGAAACCCTCTTCCTCTTATCTAGTGTTCCTATTTTAGCAATTTGTCTGGTTTAAATTGAAGGCTGTACAGGATGGGAGATCGTTTGAAATCACAACCTCAGCAAAGTTCTTGGAAACATTCTTTGGAAGCAATTTTGAGGAGCAGAACCTGCTGTGTGAGTTATACCTGCATGAGATGGCTTGCCCTCTGGACCACCACTCAAACCATGTTCCATTCATAGGGGATGTTCAGCTAAGAGCCTTTGCCTCTTTTGCGAGAAATCACGCTCAGTGGGAAAGGTATTTTCAGACCTTTTCCCATAATGAATCCCACACTAACTTATGGATTCGAAGTGAACCCTAGAATCCTAGCATTCTTTTGGCACGGTACATAAGTTTTCTTTCAAGACCCCCCCAGGCACAGCATATCATGAGACTGCAAGAAGAAGTGACATCCACTTGCACCAATTACATTTCCAGACATCGGCAGGTAGCATTGGAATGGAGTAAACATAGATGGCAGGCTGCCTCCTCTACACTTAGAAGCCGGGATCCTTACTGTTTCAAAAATTTCAAGCAGGCACTTTCCAGAGTCAAGGGCTATGTGGGAAGCATGAGTGAGTGTGGAGTTGATTGGTTGGGTTTGAAATTCAAATTCCCTCTCATTTAGTGGCAAGCAAAACCGTATAATATAGATTTTTCCTTGACTAGGGCAGAGGAGCAGCGGTGCTGGAAGTATTGGGTTACTCACAGAGGATTTTTAAAGGAAGATGAGGTTCCTGAGTTTCCCTACGACTTATCCTCCCTCCATGAACACAACTCAGTACAGGACTCAGACTCCGAATGATGCAGGTTGTTGCATGAGGACATGCAACAGGATAGTTGGGGGGAGATGTTGAGCCTAGAATTGCCCCTTTTTAACCATCTTCAATCACCTTTTCTTCCCCTGTCTTACATCATTTAGCATGCTAATCAGACCTGTTGTCCTCACATTCATCCCCAAACTACCAAGGTATGACTGATCATTGATTTATGTTATTAATGCTTATGATTGTGATAATTAAAGCTGTGTATCTCTCAATTGTCCTAACATGTTATGATTTATGAAGGTAGTTTGAGATAAATGGACTGCAGGTGGATGGGGGATAAAAAAATATCAAAGGAAGGGATACTCGCTGCTTAAAAGGACCCTCATCCCCCGATCATCAAGGAAGGCACATGGTTTTAATGCAATATCCTAGACCGAGCTGTGACAGTGCAGCTATAACAAAATGCGCTAAATTGCTGCTCGAATATAATTGCGATCTGAAGAGATCGCTACTCCTGGGCAAGTTAACAGCCTTCTCGCATTTTCCATGTCATTATCATGCCATGTTTTGTAACAGCTAATATTATTTAGGGTGCCTGAATATCAGATATCTTCATGGCTTCCCTTTAATAGGATCGAAGGTTGTGATCTGCATGTATAAATATGGGGAGCTGTTTCGACCCAGGGGGGTTGGAAAACAGATAATTCATTCATTGTATTAACAGTGGAAGAAACTTGTGTAATCTTTCATTCTTTAATATAAGGAGTTACCTCTGATTTAAGATATTTGCACATTGTTCATCCAACATCTCTGTGTGAAGGTTGGGCCCGCCTTCCACAGAGATTGCTGAGTTAATTTAGGACTTTTTCAATTCAGTATTGTGTGATGTTTTGTTCATCCTATTTCCTTTGTACACAGCTGTAGTAGTGCTGATTTACAATATAATTGTGATTGCATTTTCTTAAGATTGGTAAGTGGTACAGAGTGACATTCGACTGGGTAGGGAACTTCCTTTATGCAATTTGAGTGGTAGTTGTATGCAGCTTGGTTCATCCTGTAGTTTCAAGTTGTTATCCTACGAATCCTTGCAATTTATCTTTCCTATTATGATTGTTGATTTTCATTCCTGCAAGTCAATTCCTTAGAATAGCTGAACTTAATACTTTGCAATTGAATTCCTAGATTAATATTTGATTTATGTTTATGGCTTTCAAGAGTAATCAGGTTGAATAGGCAGTTTTCTTGCTCTAGGTTGTGAATAGGATCTCCTTTTTATCTGCGATTGTTGTTTGCATCTTAGATCATTTTCCTGAATTACAGGTAATTGAATTTGTAGTATTTAGAATATGAATAGGATTACACAGATTCTTGGGATGAACATAGTTGTTAGAGGATAAGAGTGTTCAATTACATTGGTTTGGTGTTTAACGCATATACTATGCATTTATCCTTTGAAATAAAAGACTTTCTTGGGTTGACAATAAATCTCGTATGCTCTATGTGTTCGTAATAATTTATCTGCATATTGGGTGCTCGACAAGTCGCAGCTAGGAGGACACCCACTGATCCTGGGAAGACCGTGGTTAGCCACAATAGATTCCTACATTAGTTGTAGATCTGGGTCTATGACCATATTAGATGGCACTGAGACAAAGAACCTCACTCTCTATCCTCTAACCCGACTGAGCCTAGAAGCTGAAACTCCTTGATGGATGGATCCAAAGGAAGAAGAGGGCATTTAGCCATTATTAGCAATAGGGAAGGCCTTAACCTTTAAGGGTGAAACTGAAGATGATGCCATTAATAATTTCATCAATGAACCCACTTCGGTCAATAAACAAATTTATCAAATCTTGAGCATTACTCTAGGTAAGGAAGAACAAGAAAATATCATGGAAGAAGAATTAGTTAGTGACACACATATAATCCCAGTATTGAAAAATTCGAAAAGGATTTATGTCGAAATAGAGTTTGGAAAAACCCTGAATATTAACCCTAGTCTCTCCCTAGATGAACAGAAGAACCTGATCAGTATCTTAAAGAAACACAAGGGGGCATTTTCCTGGGAGTACATAGACATGAGGGGTATTCCCTCTAACTTATGCACCCATCATATTTTTATTAAAAATGACTCCCAACATGTGTGCGAGCCTCAACGGTGAATGAAACCCAACCTTAGGGACATAGTGAAGGAAGAAATTCAGAAACTCTTGGAAGCAGGATTTATATATCCTATTTTGGACAGCGAGTGGGTGTCCCCACATGTAATAGTACCCAAGAAAAATGGTAAATGGAGAGTCTGTGTGGACTATAGAGAGTTGAACAAGGCAACGCAAAAATATCATTTTCTCTTGACTTTTATCGATCAAGTACTTAACACCTTGTCTAGAAATAATTTCTTCTCCTTCCTAGATGGGTTTAGTGGGTACAATCGGATCCAGATTGCTCCTGAAGACTAGGATAAAACGACCTTCACCTGTCCCTGGGGAACATTCGCTTACAGAATGCTTCCCTTCGGTTTATGTAATGCACCAGCAACATTTCAAAGAGCTGTGATCGGCATATTTTCAGAATTAGTTAATGATATTATGGAAATTTTTATGGATGATTTTACTCCTTATGGCAAGGATTTTGAAGAAGCACTCGAAAATTTGAAAAAGGTTTTAACTCGTTGTGAACAAACTTAACTCTCTGTAAGCACTGAAAATTTCCATATGATGATGAGTGAAGCAGTAGTATTAGGGCATTTCATCTCTGTTTATGGTATCTAGGTGGATCCCTCGAAAATTAAGGTAATAAAAGATATAGCTACTCCTACAACTCAAAAAGAAGTGCGAAGTTTCCTAGGATATGCTGGATATTACCGAATATTTATAGAAAATTTTTCCAAACTTGCCTCTCCTTTGTTTTCATTGTTAATGAAGGACGTGCAATTTGTTTGGAATGAGGCATGCTAAACAACATTTGTTAAACTTAAAGAGAAACGGTCCACAACCCCCATCTTAAGAGAACCCAATTGGACCCTTCCCTTCCATATTTCTTTAGATGCTTCTGATATTGCTATTGGATTATTTTTAGGTCAGTAGGATGGGCAAGTACCTTATGCAATTTATTATATTAGTAAAAAATTAGCCCCTGCTGAACTTAATTATACTTTGACCGAGAAGGAGTTCTTAGCCATTGTTTACTCCATTAACAAATTTCGCCATTATATTACTGGATATTCTACATTTGTGAACACTGACCACTCTACCATTATATATCTCATGAATAAACCTGTTACTAATGCCAGAGTGACTAGATGGATTTTATTATTACAGGAATTTTATATTACCATTATAGATCAGCCTGGAAGAGAAAATGTTGTCGCTGATTTCTTATCTCGTTTCACTAACAGTGATGATAATTTTCCTGTTGAGGACTCTTTTCTAGATGAACACTTATTTGTAGTTTCAGCTCACTCTTCTTGGTATGTAGATGTCACTAATTACTTGGCTGCAAGAAAGCTTCCGGCACATATGTCCAAAAGAGAAAAGAGAAAAATCATCCAGCAAAGTGCCAGGTATTGTTGGGTAAACGGTCACCTCTTTTACACAGGCCCTGATCTTGAGATCAGAAGATGTGTAAGAGAAGATGAAATCTTCCATATACTGAAGGCTTGCCATGATGAGCCTTGTGGGGGACATTTTACATATAGAAGGATAGGACACAAAGTGCTAAGAGTGGGCTACTATTGACCGACTCTTTTCAAGGATGCAAAAATATACGTCCAGTCTTGTGATAGTTTCCAAAGGATGGGTCAGCCCAATAGATTAGATTAAATGCATTTGCAACCAAAATTAGTGATTGAACCCTTTAATAGATGGGCTTTAGTTTTTGTTGGCCCTATCAGCCCTCATTCTAGACAAAAATCCTACATCTTGGTCTGCACTAACTATATGACGAAGTGGGTAGAGGCTGTGGCTCTGGAAAAATCTAATGACTAGGCTATGATTGACTTCCTGTACAGTGAAATATTTACTCATTTTGGGGTACCTAAGGAAGTGGTTACCGACAGAGGACCGCAGTTTGTGTCGCATCAATTTGAAGCTCTGCTACAAAAGTACCATAATTAGCATCGGGTAGCTTCACCTTACCATCCCCAAGTAAATGGCCAGGTGGAAAGCAATGACAAATTCATTGAAGCTATCCTTACCAAGACGGTCAAGAGCCATTATAGAGATTGTGCTGACAAACTTCCGAAAGTATTATGGGCATATTGCACCACTTGGCGTAACACTATAGGTTTCTCTCCTTACAACTTAGTGTATGGGAAAAGTGTCATCTTCCCAATTGAATTTGAAATTAAGACTTTGGAGATGGACACAGAGGTAAACCTAGATGTAACTAAAGCCTAGAAGAGGAGATTGAACCAATTAAACAAACTGGATGACAACCACTTGGCTTCCGTATACCAGACAGTGTCAATTCAGCAACAGAGATCCAATTAGCATGATCGATTCATAAAAAAAAAGGTCTTATGTGAGGGAGACTAGGCACTATTATACGATTCCAGATTCAAAAGATATTTCAAGGCTAAACTACAGACAATATGGTTGGGGCCATACCTAGTGGAAAAAGTATTTGATAATGGTACAGTCCGCCTAGTAACCATCGATGAGAACCGCGCACCATTATTTGTGAATGGTAACAGGCTGCGAATGTACCATAATCCCATTTCAAAGGATTCATTTATCTCACAAATTACAGTTGATCCAGACTACCAGTTAGCATAAGGAAAGGAATTTTTCTCTGCCCTTGTCAATCTGTAATTAATCACTGTAAATTGCATATGGATCTTTGTACATAAATAAATAAATAAAAATTTGTTATCCTTTTTTTTTTGCACTTGATCCATTTTTTATAAATTGTGCAGGAAAGCATCTAAGAGTGGTGCTCATTATTGGGCCTGGAAATCAAAAATCATTCCTTTGTAATTTCCTACACCGAATTTTTTTTCCTTCCCCTTCAATAAAATTTGTCGCAGCTGCAACACCCTTTTTACGACAGCTGCGACACCTTTTTCCAGCAGCTGCAACACCATTTCCAACAGCTACAACACCATTTCTGGCAGCTGTAGCACCATGAAAATACACGTTCTTCCGCTTCCATAGCTGCAACCCTATTTTACTTTTGCCCACAGATCCCATTTCGCACAGCTGCAACACAGTCAATTTTCGTCCGTTTAACATTTTTTTTCTTTTTTCAATAGTTGCGACATCTTTTCACGGCAGCTGTAACTCTGCTGCATTTGGTTGATTTTTCTACCATTCAAGGCCGCGCCTATACTAAACCATTTTATTTCTTTATGGCCTACGACGGTAACTCCTGTGTTATTGGTAGAGCTTCTTGCAACATAGCAACTCCTCCAGATATGGCTTCGATTCTTGATGCCGACAATTTGACTCATAATATAGTACTCATCATGTTTCTGATTGTTTTAACACGATTGTTGGGGCGCATACTCCATGTTGGGTAAATTCGCGGTTAATTAGAAAATTTGTAAGCGGAGTTATGGGTCAAAATAGTCTTAGGGGTATCAGGGTAAGTCAAAACCCTCTGTTTTGTAATAAACCCGTGGTTTAAATCCATGGTTTAGGGTTTTTGGGTGCCCATGGTTTAAGACCATGGTTTTGTAAAAATGCGCAGTATAAGTAAGTGCTTGTGTAAAGAAGATAGGTTAGGTTTTATGATGAAAGAAAGATTAAGGCGAAGCTAAGATTGGTTTTTGTAAGAAAATGTTAAGTCCCAGCTATGTGCGTGGACGACCTCTGCAGCTGAGTGCGCAGAGGGTTTGTGTAAGGAACATTAAGGAATGACCTGTAGCTGTGTGCACAAGAGCCTGCTGCTGTGTGCGCGGCTTTTTGAGGACTGAAAGGATTTGCAGCTGAGTGCGTAGATCAAACTGTGGTTTTGTAGCAAGTTGAATAGAACACAGTTTGTGGACGTAGCCCCTACACTGGGGGTGAACCACGTTATATCTGGTGTTGTGGTTTCTTGTGATGTTTCTGTTCTGCTATCTTTTATGCATTAATACTGTATACATCTGATAAATTAGATCGATGTTATTATTTCGCTTCGCTGTGAATTCCCTGTAGTGGGTTGAGCAAGTAACGACTGTGTATTAATCCGCGAAGTTGTATGTAAATGAATGGTAAATCTTTTATAGTATTGTTTAATAAGATTATTAAGGCTAAGGTACAGTAATCTCCCTCTCGGCTTGCAGAAACCTGATTCTGTGGCACCCCATAGCTGTTTCGGGTGAGACTGCAACCTGTGCGCAGGTTGTTGCCGAAAGGGCCAACACTGTGGGTCTTTTGTTGGTGCGACACAAAAGGTTTAAACCCGGGTCTGCCCTATTGCCCAACAAATTGGTTTCGTTGCCAGTTGAACTCAGTACCTGCTCAAGAGGGGTTTACCTTGTACCACAAGGGCTATGTTCTGGAGGCCTTCTATGAAGGACATCAGTGATTGGTTTGCTGAGATCTGTTTGCAATTCGCGCAGCAAGAGAATACGAATCCGTGTCGAAGCGCAAGTGACTTTTTACAACGGTATGTTTTTTGTGATACTTATGAAATTTTCTTTGGTCGTTTCCACATAGAGTTGCACCAGTGGTTGTCTAGGTTAATAGAGAGGAGGACGGACTTTCAAGCTCGACGGAGTCCTGTGTGGACCCCCGCAAGGGTCAATCTTGTGCAACACGTGAACAACGAGATATCCCGCGCTGTTTACTTCTGGACGACGCGAACGTTGGAAGCCTTTGTCACTGAGTTTGCTATTGACACGAGCACCTCTTTCAGCGAAGCCGAATGGCAGTTCTTCAAAGGTCCCCGTGGTAAGTTTTTGAATTTATTAAGCTTAAGGATTAAAATATTATTGGCCGAAAAGGGTATATTGCTGTTTGAATCAGACTATTAGTTTAGTCGTACTAACATATGTTTGCAAGTGACACTCTCTTCGACGAGCAAAGCGGGTTGCTGCGAAACGGAAAAA
>LPNX010987167.1:20026-81326 GCA_001517045.1 Pseudotsuga menziesii
GCAGCGGCGCGGTGAATCAGTCTAGGACTTTGATCAGAGATTCAAAGTTCTACTGGACCAAGTCAGCTTTACCATTAGTCCCGCGCAGCATAAGGAATGGTTTATTGCAGCATTGTTACCACATATCCGAACTCCACTCATGCAACACAAGGTTGCTGACCAGCAAGAGGCTCTGGAAATCGCAATGAAACTAGAGACTGCTCGTGTCGGAGATGACTCTGGGATTGCTCAAATCCAAGCGCAGTTAGCTGCGATGGCCCTCGAACTTCACGAGATGAAAAAGGGAAAACCTGATCGCGAAGCGGTTTGGTGTATGCAATGTCAGACCGAAGGTCATGAAAAGGAACGATGCCCTCTGATAAACAAGTACCTGCAAACTGGTGTGCCGAACCCCTTTCCACCACAGGTTCTCTATTGTGAGCTTTGCAGAATGACAGGTCAGTACCGACCTGAGAAATGTTATCTGCTGCAAAGGTATGGGCAGGGACCTAAGAACTCCTACTGTAAATTTTGCAAATCTGTAGGTCATAATGAGGAGGAGTGCCGCACCTATGATGCCTACCGAGTGCACACTGAAGGCCCAAATAATGATAGTTATGGTTACCAGGGGGGTGCCTCTGGATGAGGTACCTCTGGAGGCCGTCGAGGCATGGCCAGGCAAGGCCAAAACCAAATTGTGTGTTACAATTGTAACCAAGCCGGGCATTTGGCTCGGGACTGTCGGAACCCCACTACGACGTGTCGGTATTGTCGCGCCGTAGATCATTTGATTGAGCAGTGCCCCCAGTTGATCGCTAAGATTCAGGCATGACAGACTACCCCTACTTAGAGCCTCCAGATGATTTCTATGGAGCCCCGCCTTGCGGAAACCATTAATGTCATTACAAGAAGTGGAGTTACGACACATATCCAAGAAATGCCAAACCGCCCTGTCAAAGCTCTAGTTCGTAAGGCTCCTGAGAAAATTCCTGCATTTGATATCATCAGAGAGAAAGAGACATTCATGGCGGCCAAGAAAGATTTTGCTGGCCCTAGCCCACCCAGCACGCCTGCGCAGCCTCAGTTGCCGCCCTGCGACGCATCGCTGGATAAAGTAAGTATACTATCTACCTTTTTGCAAAGTTGCCTCAAACTTTTAAGAAATCAAGCTGCTCTGAATGAGCTGCAGAACGTCATCGCTTCCTGCGAATCTTTGCAAAGTTGTGGTCAGGACAAAACTGTTCATCGAGTCAGCAGGACCGGCAGGGAAATGCGATTGAATTCTCAGATCGGGGCATATGATATGACCGATGTTATTTTGGACTTGGGGTCCGATGTCAATGTTTTAACCAAACAAACCTGGGAACAAATGGGGAAACCTACCCTTGCTTGGTCTCCTATATAGTTGAGGCTAGCCAACCAGCAAAAGATTGTACCTTTAGGAAGATTCCTGGATCTCCAAATAGATATTGACGGAGTCAGTACCTTCGCGGACTTCGAAGTAATTGAGATCATTGATGATAGCAACCCTTACCCAGCCCTGTTAGGAATTGAATGGGCAATGGCAAATGCCGCAGTGATCAACCTAAAAAAGAGACAGATGGTCTTCGAAGGGAAAGAATTCAGGGTCATCCTGCCCCTGGATCCTTCACAAGGGGAATGGTATACTGAGCCACTCCACCATAACGATCAGGCTGATGTGGAACCTATATCTACTACCACGGCACAGGACGAAGGTTATGCGGATCCTCCGGCCACAGGATGGGAGTCTGGTAGCTCCTGTATGACGGAATCTAAATATGAACTAGAAAGTTGGCAACACCGATTGTCTGAGCACCATAGGGGAAGCAATGCATGCCTTACCAAGTCTCTCAGATGGGTCGACTCACAAACCCGACATATACCTGTGTATGATGGTTCAATAGATCCTGAACCATTTATTGCACAATTCTCGGCTCAGATACCTCACCTACAAATAATGGAGGCCCTAGAGTCAGCATTCAGAGCCATAGCAGTCAGATGGTGGACGAGCCATAAGAAGCATATCCCTACCTGGGAAGCATGTCATAAGCTCCTTCACCTGCGGTTCTCGGACCAGTTGGCAATGGTGCGAAGTCAGTTTGATGGAAAAACTTGCCCCCAGGACCACCTAAGCAAATGCTACGAGGCATGGAAGTATGTCCCTCAGGATGAGTGGGTACATAGATTTGTGCACAAGCTGGGACCATTGGCGAAGAACTGGTACGCGGAGGCTGAACTTCGCCAAGATACTGTAAGTTGGGATTGTCTTGTTCATAGCTTTGTCAATACTTTTTCTACTAATGATGTCTGTCCAGCCCTAGACGTAGCTATCAGGGTCATCAATACTAAGGTATTTAACGATCAAGAAGTGACCGAAAATCACCCTGATTGGGCCACACAAGAATCCTTCGCAGTGGAATGTTATAACTTCACAGTCGACGAAGAAGAGGATCCGTGCCGTCTTGATATCCCAGAGTCAGAAGGATATTGTGACGTGCATGGATCGGCAGTCGAAGTTCCTGAAGTGACGCAACCCTTGAAGACGCGCACAGTTAACATTGGATCCAAGGCACAGCCTAAGTTTGCTACCATTGGCGACTATTGGGACAATGAGATGGTAAGCAAGGTAACTCAACTGCTCCACGAATACCAAGATCTGTTTCCGACAAAGTTCTCTGAAATGAAAGGTATCTTGAAAGACATTGGAGTAATGAAGATCCCCCTGAATCCTGATGCCAAGCCGGTGAAGCAGCGCCCCTATAGATTGAATCCAAAATACAAGGAAAAGGTTAAGCTAGAGTTGGAAAAGATGCTTGCTGCAGGAATAATTGAACCTGGTGAAGAATCTGAGTGGGTCAACCCTATGGTCGTCCAAGAGAAGAAGACTAAGGGTGAAATCCGAAACTGTGTCGATCTAAGGAAACTCAATGATGCCTGTCTACACGACCCTTTCCCCACTCCCTTTACAGATGAAGTGCTCGACAATGTCGGAGGCCAAGAAATATACTCTTTTACCGATGGTTTTTCGGGCTACCATCAGATCCGAATTGCTCCAGAGGACCGACACAAGACAACCTTTGCTACCGAAATGGGATCCTTCCAATATACTGTCATGCCCTTCGGGTTGAAGAATGCACCTGCCATATTTTCCCGAGTAGTCATCTCCGCCTTTAAGGAATACATACATAAATTTTTAGAAGTTTACTTTGATGACTGGACTATTTTTGGGCTAGTAAAAGACCATATAACTAGTTTGAGACTTATGTTGGATAAATGCAAACAGCACCAAATCTCCTTGAATTTAAAAAAGTGCATCTTCTGTGCGCCTTTTGGCATTCTACTTGGTCATGTGGTATGCAAGTAGGGATTGATGATGGACCCTGCGAAGATCGCTATTATTGTAAACCTGCCACCTCCAAAATCCGTCAAACAACTTCGAACAACGCTTGGTCACACCGGCTACTATAGGAAATTTATCCAAGGATATGCCAAGATTACCGCCCCAATGGAAAGGCAGCTAAAGAAAGATATTAAGTTCGAATGGAGTCCAGAATGCCAAGCAAGCCTCGACATTCTGAAAGAAAAAATGGTCACCGCCCCTATCCTATTATTCCCTGACTGGAACAAGGAATTTCATGTGCATGTGGATGCATCCTCTATTGCTTTAGGTACTGTGCTCGCTCATCCAGGCGCAGGTAATATCGATCACCCTATCTCTTTTTCCAGCAGGAAGTTGTCTACAGCGGAGAAAAATTATACTACGACAGAACGCGAAGGTCTTTCTATGGTATATGCATTACAAAAATTTCAGCATTACCTTCTAGGTTCTCATTTTAAGATGTTTACTGACCATTCTGCTCTGAAGTACTTAGTCAACAAACCTGTGCTAGGAGGAAGAATATGCAGATGGTTAATTCTATTTCAAGAATATGATTTTGAGATAATTGTTAAGCCTGGACGACTTAACCTAGGACCTGACCACTTGTCGAGGCTCGAGTCAAGCGAGGAACCTACCAATATGGGCGAAGGCCTCCCCGATGCACAATTATTTGCTATACAGATAGTTGATGAATATTTCCAGGATATTGCTCAGTATTTGTCTACAGGTATCCCCCCTGCAGAGATGACCACACAACAGAAGAAGCAGTTGGTGGTTCGAGCCGCAGACTTCACTTTAATAGCAGGACATCTGTATAAGATGGGACCAGATGAGATATTGCGCAGATGTGTTTTGGAACACGAAAAACCTCTAATATTGGCAGAAGCACACTCTAGCGCAGCAGGCGGTCACTATGCAGGTAAAGCAACAGTGCAGAAGATCTTGACAGCTGGCTTATGGTGGCCCACACTTCACAAAGATGCAAGAGAATACTGCCACAGCTGCAACATCTGTCAGAGGACAGGTAAATCGTCTAGGAGGGATGAAATTCCCCTAGCTCCGCAAATAACATTATAGGCCTTTGACAAATGGGCCATTGACTTTGTTGGTCCTATCAACCGCCCTGCGAAAAAGTCAGGAGCCCGATACATCATTACAACAACTGATTATCTTACCCGTTGGGCCGAAGCTCAACCCGTCAAGACCTGTAGTGCTGCTACTACTGCGAAGTTCATCTTCGACAACATCTTATCCAGATTTGGGTGTCCCAAAGTTCTTATGAGTGATCAAGGGTCACATTTCCTGAACAGGACTATTGAAGTATTGACCGAAGAATTTCAGGTCTATCATCAAAAGAGTACCGCATATCACCCACAAGCAAATGGGACTGTCGAAGCTTTTAACAAAATCCTTGAGCATGCCTTGACAAAGGTTTGTAACGCTAACAGGAATGATTGGGATCTTCGAATTCCAGCGATACTATGGGATTACAGAACTACTTGCAAGAAGTTGACAGGCCATACACCCTTTCGACTAGTTTACGGACAAGAAGCTGTCATGCCCATGGAATACATTGTTCCCAGCCTCTGGATCTCTGCTTTCACCGAGATGGATGACCCAGCCATAATCACAGAAAGACTGAAACAGATATTAGAACTTGAGGAGGATAGATTTGTCGCAGGCTTCCAGCAACAGGTGTAGAAAGCTCGAGAAAAAGCATGGCACGACAGACACATCAAGATGAAACATTTTCAGCAGGGTGATCTTGTGCTCCTTTATGACAGCAAATTCATGAAGTTCCCTGGAAAGTTTAAGACACATTGGAAAGGACCGTATGTAGTACAGAAAGTTACTGACGGGGGCGCAGTTCAGCTAGCCAAGTTAAATGGTGAGCTTTTCCCCTCTATGATAAATGGGAGCCGTTTAAAAAAGTACATAGACAGGACAGGTACTCAGAACAGGAGATAGCTCCAACTAAATAAGTAACATGCTCATCGCGTTATGAATTATCGTAGTCTGTTTTGTCCATAGGATGTGAAGTAACAAGATGGTCGTAGGTCGCAGGGTCAGGTTGTGTCGAAGTCAGAAATTGTCAAGGTGTGTCGCAACCCAAAATGTGACGGATGGGACATACTGCATTCGGCGGTGCTAGCACGAGCGTTGCTCTCATTACTGGTCATAATGAGATTTTGGGAAAATCCGGCGCTGTGTGGAGCAGATTCCCGGAACTTCGTCAAATTTGGTATCATGTCTGCACCATGATGCCAAATTCAGCAACGAGATTTTATAAGGAGCTATCTCGACCTGTATTTTCTACCTGAAGCACATCTGTGACATATTCAGCCCGAACTATGCCGAACGACTGTAATGTTCAGGCGTTAGTACAGGAAGTAAGGGACAGAGGTCTGCAGCACCTTCTAAGTACCCCGCTAACATAGTTCTACTTGGCTAAGTACATCGACAGGCAGGAGTTTGCTCTAAATTTGCAAAGACGGCCAGGATTTTGCTCTAACATAGAGCAACCAAGGGCGTGCGGCCTCGCAGAACGACTCTGGGAAATCCCACCAAGCAGTCTTTCGGTGTAATAGAACCACGCCAGCTATAATCCTCTCGTAGTGGGACACGCAATCCCAGGGGACCCAAAAGTCATGGATGGTCAGGTATCGGCCATCACAGTAAAGGATGGTGTTGCAGGTGGTCGCGACGGCTTTCATCAGTAAAACTGCTGCAAAGGAAAGAAGTATGCAGCCGGCAGCAGCATGGAGAGCTTCACCAAGCAGTACATTATGTCTCATCAGCGAAATTCTGCCACCATAGAAGCTGAAGAGTGTCCCGGGACGGGCCACTAGTGAGTCTTAGGGGCCT
This sequence comes from Pseudotsuga menziesii, assembly GCA_001517045.1. Taxonomy (NCBI): domain Eukaryota; kingdom Viridiplantae; phylum Streptophyta; class Pinopsida; order Pinales; family Pinaceae; genus Pseudotsuga; species Pseudotsuga menziesii. The sequence continues at coordinate 26,271 of LPNX010987167.1, forward strand.
GTTGGGGCGCATACTCCATGTTGGGTAACTCCGCGGTTAATTAGAAAATTTGTAAGCGGAGTTATGGGTCAAAATAGTCTTAGGGGTGTCAGGGTAAGTCAAAACCCTCTGTTTTGTAATAAACCCGTGGTTTAAATCCAGGGTTTAGGGTTTTTGGGTGCCCATGGTTTAAGACCATGGTTTTGTAAAAATGCGCAGTATAAATAAGCGCTTGTGTAAAGAAGATAGGTTAGGTTTTATGATGAACGAAAGATTAAGGTGAAGCTAAGATTGGTTTTTGTAAGAAAAGGTTAAGTCCCAGCTGTGTGAGTGGACGACCTCTGCAGCTGAGTGCGTAGAGGGTTTGTGTAAGGAACATTAAGGAACGACCTGCAGCTGTGTGCGCAGGAGCCTGCTGCTGTGTGCGCGGCTTTTTGAGGACTGAAAGGATTTGCAGATGAGTGCACAGATCAAACTGTGGTTTTGTAGCAAGTTGAATAGAACACAGTTTGTGGACGTAGCCCCTACACTGGGGGTGAACCACGTTATATCTGGTGTTGTGGTTTCTTGTGATGTTTCTGTTCTGCTATCTTTTATGCATTAATAATATATACATCTGATAAATTAGATCGCTATTATTATTTCGCTTCGCTATGAATTCCCTGTAGTGGGTTGAGCAAGTAACGACTGTGTATTAAGCCACGAAGTTGTATGTAAATGAATGGTAAAGCTTTTATAGTATTGTTTAATAAGATTATTAAGGCTAAGGTACAGTAATCTCCCTCTCGGCTTGCAGAAACCTGATTCTCCGGCACCCCATAGCTGTTTCGGGTGAGACTGCAACCTGTGCGCAGGTTGTTGCCGAAAGGGCCAACACTGTGGGTCTTTTGTTGGTGCAACACAAAAGGTTTAAACCCGGGTCTGCCCTATTTCCCAACAACGATGGTTTTTGGTTCGCCAGTGGAAAAGGTCATTACAATACCCCTGTAATAATGATCACATTTAATGACTGCACAGCGCACAAGTACAACTTTCGCAACGACTACAATCACACGTTCTATTATTCTCCAAAGGACATCCATCATGCATTTTCAAAGGTATGGATTTGATTAATTACTTGATTAAGTATCAATATGACTTGACAATATCAATCGTACCTCCCTTTTTATGCCCATTATTGCATTGATAACTCTTTTCTTATGCGACCTAATGACTAATTATTCTACCCAATAACTGCCACCTTTCCCAATTTGGGATCAATTTCAAACAAACCCGATACGCTGAAACTTTCCAAATTTACCCAACTCTACTCTCAGTTGTTCATGGATACTTATTGTTGTGACCTCCATTTTCAGAATCTGTAATTTGTTGGGCTACAACATACTTCTGAAGGCAGGAAACCATGGGTATTCCAGCTCGGTATGACCCTTCAAACACACAAAAACTTAGACGAAATGCTGAAGTTTTCGCCATCTTTCAAGCTGGTGGTTGGACGGAATTTTTCGAACGCCTTAATGGATTTCACTGTGAAGTAGCTTTATAGTTTGCTTTGAATCTTACAGAAACCCACTCAGAGGTTTAGGAATTGCATATTTAATTCTCTGAAACCATAGTGGCTGAGGTCACTGGTCTTTGTCAGGTGGGAAGAGCTTGGTTCGGATGTCGAATCCCCACTACTGTAGCAGTACAAGATTTTCTAATGGAAGGGGAGCAGTTTCAAATGACATGAAGGGGGATAGTATTATAGTCATTACCACGGCCATGGAATCAGGTTGCAATTTTTCTCAAGAAATACATCACCTACGAAGGTAGGTACCAAATAGTCTATCATTCTGAATTCCCTTTACTCTATCATCTCCGTCACAGGGATTTGTTAAATATTCCATTTTATTTTCTCAATGATTTACATCATATGACGGGGTTTGTTCAAGCTGCTAAACATTCACTCTCCTCACTGACCCACCATGGCCTCATTAAATTAATAATCTTACGGACCCTTTCTCAACACAATCTAACCTGGAAGCAATTTACAACCCAATTTTAGGAACCCATTCCTTTGCCTGGTGTTCCAATAGAAGAGGATCAAAATCAAGAAGAGTCGGTCTATCCACAGTTGGGAGGAAATGTAGAGCAAAAAGAGGTTCAGAGACCCTCCAATTTAGTTGGGGGGAGAGAGAATACTGGATTAGAGGATCAATCAGGGGAACAAGTAGAACATTTAGGAGAAGATGTACATGAAAACCTAGTGGAAGAACAAAATAGTAGGGAAGCTGTGACAACAGAGGGTGAAACTGGAGCAGCATTAGATGTTGCGACAGTGGAACCCGAAGATGACAAAGCCATGGAAACAGAAGAGAATACTGAGATGGTGACAATTGAATCCTCACCTGAATGGGGAGGACCCTTGATTGAGGAAGAACATCCCGAAGAACAAGAAAATACTGGAACTGGGAATATCCCTTCCACTTCAGCTGTAAATATAGAAACTCTAGCACCACAGAGAAAAAAGAGGAGATCAAAGGATGAAAAAATGAATGAAATTAAGTTATCTCCACCAATAAGAAGGAAAAGAATCAGGCCAGTCACAACCGTAGAAGCAACAAGGGAAATATGGGAAACCTTAGAAGCATAAATTGAGTTCCCCATTCTTAAACCCAAACCAATCGATGCCCCACAGGGGCCAGTCAAAGAAGAACCTCAAATTGAAGGAATTTTGTTGAAAAATAGGCTATTAAAAAGGAATTCAAGCACTTAGAAAATAATTGGAAAATTGGAAAGAAGTGTGCAGAAAACAAGGTGAAAGAAAGCTGCACACATTGGTTGAAGTTGTAGATCAATTGGAAGGATCAAATCCTACCAAGGCTGGAAATGAGGAATAAAGAGTGGTCTGTCCTACCTGTAGAGAAATATTTGATGCATCAAGTTATAAGGTTATAATTCATGGCTTTACAACACAGCAGTCTGCACCTACAACTGTGGAAGGACATGGACAACCTGATTTGGGATATGATGGGACTCCCAAAGAGGAACTTCATGAGAAGGAAATTGTAGATGAACATGATGCTATCACACAAGAACTAGCATCTTTAAATATTCCTGATGAAGTTACCAATCTGAGAAGTGGTGAAATTCCCCAAGAGAAACCTCAGGAGAAGGAAGTTTCAGATGAATATTCCTGTTAAAATACCCACTAACCCTGGGATAGAAGAACAAAAGGATGAAGTTATTCCTGATTTTATGAATGAAGATTGCACTGAGACCCAGAAATCCTTCGTGACATAGAAATACTAGACATAGAACTACAACAGCAAAATAATGATGAGGTTGAATAGGATGCTTTCACGCAGGAACCAGCATCCTTGAATGTTCTTGTCCAAGTGGCTATCCAACTGAGAGAATAAGAACTAGGGACTGAAGGCACTCTAAAATTTAATGAAAAAATTTGTACTACGACCCCACAATTGTCTCAGGACATAGAAATAATAGAAATGGAGTCACAACAATAGGGAGATGAAGAAGTGAGTCAGGATGTTGTCACACAATAACCAACATCCTTGAAAATTGTAGTAGGGACTCTTGAAATGAAACAAGAAGTTAACCTTGAAGTGGATGTCATTCCTGATATGGATTTAGGTGAAGACGAACAAGTTCAATTACAATCCTCAGGCGATATTGAAATCCTTGAGGAATAGTTGCATACTAAAAAAGACATCCAATCCCAGCAGTATGAGGAAAAAAAAGAATAGGGCTCTGTCACACAAGAACTAGGAGCCTTACATTCTCTGGCTGAAATAGTAGATGATGATCAGATAGATAATAATATTAAAATTCAGGAGGAAGTTGCTCCATGAGAACCAACATCCTCATAGTCAACTGCCAAAGTTTCCAAGGGAGAACCTCAGAAAGAAGATGCTATTACACAAGAACCAGCATCTCCAGAAGTGGTGGAAGTTGTTGCTGAATAAATTCCAGAAAAGGTTGTTGTTACACAAGAACCAACACCCCTAGAAATAGCTTCAGATGTGTAGGATGTCCAATGTGGCATATTAGGTGATAAGATGTGGAGGAATCTCTTCAAAATTTTATTGACCTAGATTTTGACAAGGATGAGCATCTTGAGGAAGAAGAAAGTCTACAACCCACAGGAGAAATCTCAATTTTGAGAATGGAAATAAGAAAGTGGAAAAGCCAGGTGGAAGAATACCAAGGAGGGATGGTTTCCCTCACTGAGAATAAAAATACTATCAGAGGAATAAAAGGGAAATGGGCAGAAGAATGCATGACCCAAAGGCTTCGAGGGGAAGAACTACAGAAGGAGCTGAAAAAGTTCCAGTCTATGCAGAAGGAAAAATATCATATGTACGCTCTTTCTCAAGAAGTCTTGGGCACTAGGGTACCTTCCTCTTCTTACCCTGTATTTTTATTTGAACAATTTGTTTGGTTTAAGTTAAGGGCTATGAAATAAGGGAGATCATTTGAGATAACAACCTCAGCAAAATTCTTGGAAAAAAATTTTAGAAGCAATTTTGAAGACTAGAATTTGCTGTGTGAACTGTATTTGCATGAGATGGATTGTCCTGTGCACCATATTCAAATCCTGTCCCTTTTTTAGGAGATGTTTAGTTTAGGGATTTTGCTTCTTTTGTGAGAAATAATGCTCAACGGGAAAGGTCTTTTGAAACCTTTTCTCACAATGAATCCCACTCTAATATGTGGGTTTGAAGTGAGCCTCAAATTCCTCATATTTTTCTTGCTCGACACCAGAGTTTGCTCTCATGCCCCATCCATACTCGGCATATAATGGAACTGCAGGAAGAAATTATTTCAACTTACATCAGCCAAATATCCATACATCAACAAACAGCTTTGGAAGGCAGTAAGCACAAGTGGCAGTTTGCCTCTCCTACCCTCAGGAACAGAGACCCCTATTATTTTAGAAATTTTGAACAAGCACTTTACAGAGTTGAGGGTTATGTTGGATGTATCAGGGAGTGTGGAGCTAATTGGCTGGGCCTAAAATTTAAATTTCCCCTCATCTGGTGGCCAGCAAAATCATACAGGATGGATTTATCACTGACCAAGACAGAGGAGCAGCAATGTTGGCTATATTGGGTTTCCCATAGAAGGTTCATAGAAAAAGAAGGAACACCTATGTTCCCTTACAACTTCTCTTCTCTCCATGAATAGAGCATAGTGCAAGATTTAGATTTTGAGTAATGGAGGTTGTTGCATGAGGACATGCAACAAGACAATTGGGGGGAGATGTTGGGCCCAAAAATGGCCCCCTTTTAACCATCTTTATTCACCTCTTTTTTCCCTATCCTACCCCATTGAGCATGCCAAATAGATATTTTTCCCTCACTCTGCTCTTCAAGCCACCAAGGTATGATTGGTTATTGTCTTCTTTTATTAATACTTATGATTGTGGTAATTAAGGCTTTATATCTCTCAATATGCTAACATATGATGGTTTATAAAGTTATTTTGAGAAATAGAGACTGTAGGTATAGCAGGTTGAACATGGTATGAAAAGGATGGGCATTCATCACTCAAGCTGATCGCCAGCCATCCTACCATTTCCCAGTGAAGGCGGTCCTAGTATATTATTCTAGGCAAAGCTGTAAAAAGATAGCTATAACAGAATGCAACAATTTTGGAGGTCAACAGTGTGCTACTGCTCACGTATAGCTATGATCTAAGGATATCATTGTTTCCAGGTCAATTAACATTTTCCCTACATTTCCTATCTTTCATCTTGCCACGATTGTAATAGCTCTTGTAATTTAGGGTGCCCGAAGATCAGAGATCTTCATGGCTAACCAATAGTAGGGATAGGATGTTATGATTTACATTGTATAAATATGGAGAATTATTCTGAGCCAAGGGTTGAACTTTTAACCAACTCATTGTATCAGCTACGACTGAGAGTTGTGTAATAGATCTGCCTTTGTAATAGAAGGAGTTACTTCAGATCTAAGGGTTTTAACATGCGTTATATCGAGTGTCTCTATGTGAAGGCTAGGCCTGCCCTACCACAGGGATTGCTGAGTTAAATTAGGAATTTTAATTATTCTGTCATGTGATGTTATGTTAATTCCATTTATTCATAGGAAGCCATAACATTTGTGGATTTACAGTGTGTTATTAATTGCATCTCTTGGAGAGCTGTAGTGGCATGGTAAGACAATCGAATGTGTAGGTAATTATTTTTTATGTAATTGCATGGTAGTTGAACAACTCTGTTCATCCCCAGATCTCTTAATTGTTGTCTCCATAGATCCTTGCAAGTTGTCCCTTTGCTTTCATGATTGCAGAATTCCATTCCCGTACTTTGAATTTCTAGATTAGTTGAACCCAATTCCTGTACTTTGAATTTCTAGAATATCTGAACTCAACTTTTGTCTTTTGAATTTCTAGAATAATCAGATTAAGAGAGTTGTGTGAATCATTATATGCTTTGATAAATAGGATTTTATTCTCTGCAAAAGTAGTCTAGATGTGGTTTCATGAATCTTTCAATTCTAGATCAGGAGTAGTAGGAGGTAATTGTGACTGTACTCTTTAGAAGGTAAATGGGATTAAGTGGATCCTTGGAATGAGTATAGCTGAAGAGAGAATAGGATTATTCATTTACAGCAACTCAATGTTTAAGCATATATAGTGCATTTTATCCTTGAAATAGAATACTTCCCTCGGTTGACAATAAATATTGCACACTTCATATGTTAGCTGTAATTAACTTGCATATTGGGTGCCCAACAAAGAAAAGGGGTCTTGCGACAGAGAGGAGGACTATATCTTGAACTCAAAAGGACATGAATATTCTGAGGAGTCTGAGGAGACATCGGGATCAAAGTGAAAATACATAACACCAATGATATCACCTGAGACAAGATATAGAGTTTCATCCCCAGAAAGGACCACTAATATGGATAGCACTAGCCCTAGAACTAGTGCACAAGGAGGTACACCCACTTTGAATCTTGGTCCAGAAGATCTTAACTCCAAATCAATGGCTATGACAGATGTCTGGTTACCCACATTTAATGGAAATGGAATGGAAGACCCCGAACAACATTGGTTCCTCTGTGAAGTTGTTTGTATGGTACATTTAGTCCAAAGTGCAGACATAAAGAAGGCACAAATGATCATGACCTTGAGGGATCACGTGCTAGACTGGTTCATGATGTTCTGTGCTGCACCAGCTGGAACACCATAGAAGACCCTTGAGGAGATCCAATCTGTGATGATCTATGAGTTCAGGAAACCTAAATTAGAGTTGCAATGTATTACTGAGAATAAGGAGATTAAGCATGCTCCAACTAAAACCGTGTGGGACTTTGATTAGCGATTCAAGATGTTGATTGCTAAAGTAAGATTCCAAATGTCTGATGTACATCCTAAAGAGTGGTTTATTATTGTGCTACTACCACACATCCGAGGGCCGTTTATGCAGCAAAATATTGAATCACAAAAAGAAACACTAGAGCTGGAGATGAAGTTAGAGGCCTCACCCATTGGTGATGGTTTTGCTGGAATGGTACAGATCTAGTAACCGCTAGCCAACCTAATGATACAACTTCAATATATCAAGAAGGGTAAAGAAGCACATGAATACTTGTGGTGCACAAAATGTGGGATGGACGGACACACTAATGATAACTGTCGGACGTTCTTGAATTATGTCACACCAGGTGCAACTAACCCATTAAACGACCATGGGCTATCATGGTGTCATATATGCCAGTTGGCCACTGCAACGAATAATTTTTATATTTGAAAAAAATTGTAAGTACCCTTGCAAACCTATTCTGTAAATTTCGTAGATCATTAGGATATGATGAAAAATACTATAGAGCGTACTAGCTCTTGAAATAAAAGACAGTCGAAATGTACTTAATGAAAAATGAGGGTTTCCCTCAGGATGAACAGGCACAAGCCTTGTATCAGCCTCTGTAGTTCCCATCTAATTAGTACCAACAGCCGTACATGCCTTAGCAGCCATATGCACAACAAAACTCCTATCATCAACACTACTAGCAGATCCACTACCCACCACAAAAACTACACCCGTAGGGAAGGGGTGGCGGAAAATTAATAGGACGAGGTGGAGGAGGAGGATTTGGTAGGGGAAGGTCAAGTTACATGCTATAATTGTGGACAACTAGGTCACTGTTCTAGATATTTTTTAGGGCCTGCAAAAAAATGTTCATATTTTAAAGGACAAGACCATAATGCTGAACAATGTCCTTAGCTAATCACAAAGTGGCAAGCAAGGACCATTGCCACACCTAACTCTCCACCAAACCCAAACCCAAACCCAAATGCAAATGTTTAGATGATCGTGGCTGAACCATGAGACCTGGACATCAATGTTGTAACTCGAGGAGGTGCGATGAAGGGGGTAGACCATGATAACCTACAAGAACACCCACAACCACAAGTGAGGCCAATGACACAGAAAATGGAACAAATAACTATCCACAAATAGAAAGAAATATTCTAGGATGAGCAATTGGAATTCATAATCCCATAAGCACCATCGACTTCAACAGAATTTAAGGACATGCCTAAGCGGTTCCAACATATATTACAGAAGAAATCCCCACCAAAGGTTAGTAAGATAAGAACCTTTTTGTCCAGTTGTTTAACACTAATGCATGACAAAGAAGCTATTACAGAGCTACAAGCAATGATAGACAAGATTCCTATAGAGCCAGAAATGGAGAAGAAAGTTAACCAAGTACAAAATAAAGTAAAACCAACCACGAATTGAGGATGAATGCATAGATAGCTGACTATGACATGGACTATATCATCTTGGATCTGGGCTAAGATGTCAACATTTTGACGTGACAAACATGGGAAATTATGGGCAAGCTGCGCTTGGAGTGGTCTCCTATCTAGTTGTGACTTGCCAATCAAGTGAAGGTCCTACCCATTGGCCAACTGAGTAATGTAACTATGGATTCCAAGGGATTGTTGACATCTGCAGAATTTGAGGTCATTAACAGTGTAGATGACATGAACCCTTACCCCACACTGCTAGGAATAGGATGGGAGATAGACAACCAAACCATCATAAACTTCAAAAAAAAGATTCTCTCATTTGAAGATGAGGAAATGAGGGTAGTATCACCCATCAATCCATATAAGGGACAAATATTCATCAAACCTGTCTAGAATGAGGGGTAAGGTGACTATCTCGACTAGATCTACAATATTACAACTATGAAGGAAGATTATACCAGTCCAACAGTAGACGAAAACCTAAGCTGGAAATGCACGAGTTCTTGTACATCTGATTCAAGAGAGGCTTTAGAGAATTGGAAAATTAGATTACACAAAGTCTCTATGAGAAGGTGTGAAAGAGTTACAAGGTATATGCAATGGGTGGAGACTGAGTCAAGAGAATTACCCACCTATGAGAGTTTCATATACACATTGGATATGACACCTAAGCCTTGCTATACATATGAGGAGTTGTGACAAGGACCCCAACAGGTTGTGCATACAGTTGTAATTGCTGACAAACACCCTACAACGGAGGCTACATTTCAGAGGGAAGAAGGAAGTATAAGTGCTTAGTTTCCCCAGCCCCTAAAAATCAAACAAGTGCATATTTAATCATTAAAGACCCCAAACCTCACCAATGTATAAAATTATTCGCATACTGAAGCAGTAGAAAAAATCACAGATCTTCTACAAGAGTACCAAACCCTATTCCCTACCAACTGCTCAGGAAGGAGGGGAATAGTAGGAGATTTAGAGGGGATGAAAATACCCTTGCAAATATAGACTAATCCAAGTCATCAATAGCAACTGGCATGGCATGCTCAATATATCAGGGTGAATCCATATCACGAAGGAAGACTTGTCCTACAAAATGACAGTAGAGTATTCTAGTAACCAAGCAAGGTGAAGAAAATGATACAGTAGTGTGTGTTTCCACAAAAGTCTTATCTTGCAAGATATTCCATAAAATGATACCTACGCAATGTTTAGTAGCGGTGGTGGAACTTGCAGACTTATGTACACTATGAAAAAAATTCAACTGGTATGGTACCTACTAAACGTGCTTATAAACGATGCAATGTTGGATCAACACAAGGAAGAACAAAAATTCCACTATTCTTGGCTGCTGATCTTGATTTCATTCACTCTATGGGATGACCCACAAGACTATGTCCAAATGGATGTCCCACTATCTTTCCTGGGTGCAAGGTACCAGAATCTCTAGGAAGCTAAGGCGGAGAATGATCACTGGAAATATAACAACATTACTATCTTTATGCATGTATAGGTGTTGTGTGAGGTTGTCTGACAGTCCCACATAATCCATGTCACGACCATACATAGGTATGCTGCATTCATTGAGTTTCAAGCTGATGCACATGCTATAACCCTATTCCCAACAAAGGACCCGCTATAACAGGTACACCATGCAAGCTTCATGGTGAGAAATGAGGATGTGGATGCAATTATTAATCTTTAGCTACAAGTATGGCATGGCCCGCTATTAGATCCGCTCCTTGAAGAGCAGAACATGGAGGAGCTGCCACTCCACCAAGCTTATGGTGAAGAGCATGAAGGTGACAATACCCCAGATTATCCGTCGCAAGAACACATCAACGACAATGATGATATGGATGATTCGGATCATCATCCATCAGAACATGGGCCAATCCAAGATCAGGTGCAAGCACAGATGCATGTACAGCAAGAATAATGCCAATCATCATGGAAGAAGTAGAAATCCGATAGAACAGTGAACACAAACACATTAAATCAAGATGATCTATAGGAAATTTCCAATGCTATTGGTGAAGTTGCACAAGATAATGTCGATATTCTGAAGATGCAGCAAGTAAACATTGCTACCCAAGTTGAGGGCCATCTCAGCAAGTTGATCGAGGCCATTTAGGATGTCAAAGCCACAGTAGAGGCCAAGACATATGGTGTTGATCCCAGTATCCCATTGGTTACACCAGCATTAGTGCCACCAATCAAAGTGGTGATTCAATAGAACATGCTCGAGGTAGATGCAGAGACAAGTGCAAGTCGTAATGATAATAGGGCATAGATATATTTCTCCAAGATTTACTTGGAGGAAGTTTATAACATTGAGCAGGGAGTTGTGTTCAAAATTTATCTAAGGGAAAATGTTGTTGCTTACTAGGAAGCAAAACAAAAAAGGAAGGACAAGTTGCACAAGGCCTTGTTGAAAGGAAAGGAACAAGAACTGCAAGAACACATCACCCTTCTTGCCGAGAAAGAGCAGGAAATATTGGCACGTGAGAAGAACCGCATTGCACTAGTGGACTCTATCAAGAATGCCATCACAACATTCCCACCAGCAACAGGGAAACAATATGAAGACTCCTTGGCTAAAGTCGCCAGGCTCGTGAAGAGTGCACAGGATCTTTAGTAGAAAGTGGATGATATACAAGCCAAGAAGATACAAATCACACCCCTAGAGTTGCTTGGAGAAAGAAGAAAAGCAACATCTAAAGATGCTGAGAAAATAACAGAAGGTGAAGCACTCTGCGCTAAGGCTGCAGATGATGTTGTGACCATATGGGGAACACTACTCGAATATGACACAATTGAGAAAATAAGGAAAAGTGCACAAGAGGAAGATGAGAAAATCAATGCTACAAAGGCAGAAATGTGGAAGCTTCCCCTCCAACAGAAGGTCATTAAAATTGCTGAGATTAAAAGGCTGCAATAGGAAATGTAGACCCTTAGTGAATAAGAAAATGCTTGGGAATCCTAGGTTGAGGCATTCACGTTGAAAGCTGAGCAACTCATAGACCATATTCAACCAGTGCAGTAGAAACTTCAAGGCATAGTGCAATCGATCGAGGCGAAATCGTTGTAACATGTCCATTCTGACCGTATGGAGCAGTTGGTTGCGCAAGCAAAGGAAGCTGCAAAGGAAGTTGCTAAGGTTGAAAAAATGGTGCACACATTCCAAGACAAGGTTCGTACTGCTGCGCATCCTGATCTGGAACCAGCAGCTTAAAATAAAGCAAGAAAATAAGGCCGAGGTGCACACCCAAAGCAAAAAACAAAGAAGGGGGAAGGCATCCCTAGCACAACATGTGCAGAAAGATGAAATAACACCCAAAGAAGAATTTTCCCACAAAGGATGGTGCAATTTAAACCTACCACCAAACCAATATGAGGCAAAGAGCGAGAGGACCCAGAGAGCTGGAAATCCCTAACAGACCATTAAATGCATCAATATTCCACAAAGATTTGGCCCTTGTGATAGGACAGCAACCCAGGCAGATCAAGTGAGGGAAACTCTATAACGATAACCGTCCATCTCATCAACACTCGATCATAACTGTCAGTATAGGGAAGTGATGATGTCGGTAATCATAGAAAATCTGAGAAGAAAATCCAATACACCAGACTCAAGGTCTTGTCATAATGATGCACCTGGATACACTTACACAACAGATGACTGGATTCTCCTCCTATAGGATCGGGCCACCCTTATAGCAAACATACATCACTTGAACATGTTTCTTGAGCACCGGTTTCAATTACAAATAGGTTTGGGAGTGTCATGGTGAACAGTCGTATGGGATAAAGCAATTGCTGTAGCCTTCAGTGTGTCGGGTATATCCAAAGATGGGAATAAGAATGATGGTAGCAGTCTGCAAGTTAATTCGACTCAACTAGAAGTCTCTAGAAAAGTCATCCTTGGTTATTAGTAGATCAGTAGATTAGAAGTCCTGCCAACGGCACTAGAGTGGACTCCGGTAGGGACCATAGTTCTTACCCAATTTGACAAACTCTACAGGGTACAAACTAGGGTCCTTGTCATCTTTGAAAAATTCTGTAGGATTGGAAATCAAGCTCATATTCCAGTAATCTAGATGGGATTTATAGGTATCAAGGGACCGCAGAAGGGCCACAGTGCCAGTTACGGCTTGTACTCTATGTTGCTCTGGTGAAATTCATCAAATTTTGTGAATTATTCACCTCGACAACCCTTGCTTGTGGGGATTTTTTGGTTTTCAATATGGACAACTCTTCAAAGTCCATATCTATTTCAAGAAGGGTGGTGAAGAGAAATATGTAGAAAATATGAAATCGAGGAAGAACAACAAGAGAACAAGCCACAACAAGCATTTGAAAACCCCAGGAGCCTAAGAATGGTGGAATAACCAAGGCCACTTGGATTTCTATGTCGGAATGGGACTCTAGCCACCCTTCGTGAAATTGGAGGTAGACTATGATAAGATGATGAAAGAGTCCCAAAGCAAAGACAACATTACCGTTCGTGTGGATGTTGGTCCCAATAAGAAACGCATAGCTTACTTTGTGTGCCCAAGTGAACTCTGAACTTGAACCCTCCATTTCCTGTCCTTTGATGGTGCCAAGAAAGAAGTTGTATCGGTGTTCTAACCTCACAAAACACCTAAGTATGAGAAGAAGCTGCACTGAAGGAAACTATCAAAATAAATAAATAAATAAATAAGGAACAGATGTAAGCCAAGAGACAGAAGAAGTTGCACAATAATTTTTTTTTTTGCAAAAGGTACCGCGTATATTACACCTCCTGATATGTCCCTTGCTTCATGTCTTGGGACAAGCCACATGTGAGTGTTGGGGGCCTGTTTGTCTGGGAAATGAGCATAAGGAAAAAGCTCACACGTGCAACCAAAGAAGATGCGCCATGCACACGATAGAAGAAAAGGAAGATAGTGAAGGAAGAAAAATACTTGTGCAGGTAGAATAGAGAGGTGTGTGGACAAGGAAAGGGAAGCACAAAAGCGTGCACATGATAAGGACCAAAAATCGACAGATGTAGAGTCCAGATCATGGTGGTTTATGATGGCATAATCCTACAGCTACACACGTATGAAGGGATATTTGTAAGTCAAGATAACAATGCCTCCTATCAATTCATGATCATCACAGCTATAGCCTAAGGGGCGGTTGATGGTGATAGTTAACAGACTATCAATATGCAGTTGGCCCTACTGGGTCATGTAAAATAGTATAAATAGGAGGGATGCAATAGTTAGATGGTTGGCTTCGGTTGGCTTTTGTTGGCTTGTAGTAGATTTTAGTTGTTAAATATGATTATGTTTTAGGTCAGTTATTCTATAACAGTTTTTCTGTTCAGTGGTAATCCATGGTGAAGGATGCCAATTTTTTTCTAATTTTGTAGTGGTCAGTGAAGATGAGACTCAGAAAGAGTCGCGTAGCGATAGAGGGCCTGTTGAGCCGTGAATCTGGTTGTTGTGTGCACAAACCCCTAGGAGTAGATGTAGAGTAGAAGAGCAAACCATAGAGCATGATAACCATACGTTTGAGTCTTAAAGAAATATCCTAAGCTTAGTCTACATCCTATAGACTGCAAGGTGATGTGTCGTTTTCTCATGCGAGATGAAGAGCACCTTGGTGGTTTTTCCTAGATGGGTTTCCACGTTATCTCTTGCATCTAAATGAATGATTTATCTGGTGAAAGTTTATGTGAATGGTTTTTCTTTTCTTTTTGTATAATGTTAAACATTGTTTATATCTCTAAAGTTATTATGTAATCAGTAGGTGAACGATCACAAAAGGTGTCCTTGAAATGAACATGTATATGCCAACCTGTATGTTTTTGGCTTGAGTCACGACTTGAGTCGTAAGTATGATTGGTATTCATAAGATGGGCCATACAAGTTGTGCTAGTTCCAAGGTTGAAAAGGAAGGTCAAGTTGTGCGTGATGACATATATTTGTGCTCAGTCGCACAATATTAACTCCTCTATCCAACCATCCTGTTGCCTTCATTGAGCTCCTTGGCTGCGAGCCAAGGGACTATAATCCCTCGACAATCGCATAAACCCAGTTCCAATGGTTACCAATATAAGAGATATCTTGGGTGAGACTGCACCTGCTTCGTATGTTTTGCTGATAAGGATTTCTCTACCGAGCGGGTATCTCAAGTAGTTTTTGGATCAGCAAGCTGCACAAAACCCGGGTTGCACAATTTAGGAAAAGTGGCAAAAAAAAAAGATAATAATAAATCAGGGTCCACACCCAATATATAGAATATAATCAAACATATGCATTGGATTATTCCCAATATATCTAACAAATAAACACCACTCATTTGCAGTGGGGCATACGCCACCATAGAAACATAAACATAAAATTAACTCATATGCAATTGTCAAAAGCTGCTTAAGCTTCTGAAAACTTTCCTCGCACTTGGTTTTCCAAAAAGACTTGGTTTCCTTATTTTGTAAGGGGGTCATGGGACAAGAAATCATCAAAACATTCTCAATGAACTTTTGATAGTAACCTGCTAATCCCAAAAATGACCTAATGTCTGTGACACAGGTTGGGGTAAGCCAATGTTCTATGGCTTCAATATTTTCTAGGTCGACGACTATCCCTTTCTCAGAGATGATGTGACCTAGGTACGGTATTTGTGTTTTGTAAAAATAACATTTACTAAACTTAGCATAAACTTGGTGTTCCCGTAAAACCCGTAGTACTATGCAAAGATGCTCCTCGTGTTCATCTTAACTCTTACAGTAAACTAGTATTTTGTCTATAAATACATATACAAACTTATCTAGGTATTTACTGAAGATTCTATTCATGATGCACATAAAATTTCTCAGTGTATTAGTTAGCCAAAAAGGCATTTATACAAGCTGATAAGGGTCGTATCACATTCAAAAGGTTGTTTTATGTATATCCTCATCATGGATCCATACTTGATGGTAACTGAACTGGAGGTCAATATTTGAAAAGATATTTTCTCCTCCGACTTGATCAAACAAGTCATCGATCTCAGGGAGTGGGTAACAGCTCTTGATGGTCATGATTTTAAGTTGGCAGTAATCGATGCACATTCACATCATACCTTCGTTCTTCTTTACAAAACATATCTAGGTTATCCCCAAGGGGATATACTTGGTTAGATATAATATTTTTCAATTAACTCTTGTAACTTCAACTTGAGCTCTACCAATTCTGGTGCACATATACGGTATTGGGATTTGGAAGCTGGTACTGACCCTTGTGTCAGTTCTATGGGAAAGTATAAGTCACTTTTTGGTGGTAATCCTGGTACATCCTTGAAAAATACACCCTTAAATTCCACAAGAATAGGATGTCCTTGATTTGATGTTCTCTGAAAGCTTCTACATCTTGTATGTTTAATGAAAACATTTTGTAGCATTTCCTAATACACTTCTTTTCTTGTAAGGCGTATATCTTCCTAACGAAACCCTTATTAGGTATGCCTTGAATATTTGTTTGATTCCCTTGGCTATACATGCATAATATTGACTTATGTAGACAATCAAGCATGACATGGTTTTGTTCCAACCAGTCCATGCTAATGAGTATATCGTATGATCCTAAGGGTAGTATATTCAAATCTATTTTAGCTGGAAAATCGTTCAAGTTTACCTCAAGGTATCTCACTAGTTCTGAAACCTTTCTTTTTCTAACCCTGGATAATTGTACCATCCATGGTTTCTCATGTTTTTCTTTGTTAAGTTTACATGTTTCAACAATTTTGGGTGATACATAGCACTGGCAAGCACCGAGATCAATAAAAATTGAAATATAAGTGTTTGAAACCCTACCTTCTATTTCGACCATAGTGTCTTGATGGTCTGATTGTCGGTAATCTAGTGTTGCATGGATCCTCGGTGTGCTATCCATGTCCTCTGTCATTGGGTCTTCCTTTATATTGTTTAAGACTCCACCAGTCTTGTTTGCACAATCTCTGGCATAATGGGGTCCTTGGAATTTGATAAAATTAACTTGCAGTCAGGATTCCTTACTTCCTTCTTTTGTTGCTGGTATGTTGGTATTTGGTGCTTGCACATTTGTCTTTTCACCTATCTTGTTGAAGTTTATGTTTGTTGGAAAACAATTGTTATGTTTTATGTAAGGCGATGGTTTAAAACCATGTTTTTTATTGTCCCAAGAAGGTCCTAGACCTGTCTCAACTTTTGTTGATGTCTTCTTGCCTTAGGTGTCCATGCTCATAGAAAATATTAGCTCTGTGTAAGGTAGTGTCTGTAGTTTTAGGCATGTTAAACTCAATTCTCTCTAAAAAATTGGGAGGAAGACATCCAAAAAACTGTTGTATCTTCACCTTTTCATCCTTTATGTAAGGCACATAGTGTAATAGATCAAAAAATATCTTAATGAAGGAATCCATGGTCATGGAACCCATCTTTAACTAATGAAAATATTTCACTTTTCTGTCAAAGAATATTTCACACATGTAATTTTTGAAGTGAATATGTATTCGCTTCAGACAATCAATATTATCAAAACACCTCCAATTTTTGATAAGCCATTTATAGGAAAAATATAAATTGATAATTGGATAGATAAAAATACATTTTACAAGAATTAGTGACGTGTATTTTATACCCTAAGTCGTAAGGGGGGTGACTTTTCAAGTCACCTCTTGAGTAATTAATTAATTACCCTAATTAACCTACTTAGTATTAAATGTTAATGTTTATAACATTTATATCTATTACATTTCCTTCCCCTTAAGGGAAGATTTGTCCTCAAGGTTTGTATCGACAACAATGTCTGAATTCCCTTGAACTATCATCTCGGGATCCTTTCGTTTTTGTAATTGTGACACTTGATGAAATGAGATGATATGAGTTACGGATTCTCAAGGATAATTTTCGCATCATATTTGTTGTGGTCCATCCGAGTTCTACTTTTATCGGATCTCTAAGATCATTCTATAGAATGGGCGGTTTCAATTGTTTCTTAGAATGTTTTTCTTTTCACCTGTCAACATAATTCTTCTATGAGTGCTTGTTTTGATCCTGTCGTTGGTCAAAATGACAATTATAATTCAGATGTCTGTGTGTATTTGTTGTTTATTTTTCTTTCTTTTGAATTGCGGTGAAGAATCTCTTCACTTTCTGGATTTGATTTCTGGATGCATCTTCCTTGATTTCCGCTTCTTGGTTCTTATGTAGATTGTTATGATTCTAAATATTTCTGAATCTTTCATCCTGTGACTTTTTGTTAATTTCTAACTTCTTGATTTGATTTTCTAGTTCCTGATTACGATTCTTTAGACACTGGTTTTCTTTCATTTTTTCGATTGTTCTTCCTTTGAGTTCTTCACTGGAGTGTTCCCTCTTATTACTGTGCTTAAGTTTTTTAAACTTTGTAATCAATGTTTCGTTATGATTTTGTAGTCGAAAAATCTCTTCGGTATTGCTTGATAACACATTTTTGAATTTTGTTAGTTACAAATTATGTGTCTTCTTACTGTCATAATATTGCTGCTGGATTTCTTCGTTTTGCTATTCACGATGACATAACTTTGTTTCCTGATTTTCTAACGTTTCATGTAGTTGCACCAATTTTTCTTCCTTGTCCATGACGAATTTCTTTAGATGACTAATTTCCTCTTCTAAGTCGATATTTTTTACATACATACATTCTTTGACTATATTTAGTTTTTTTATCTGGTCTTGAAGTTGGTGAATGATACCTTCCAGATGTGATATTCTCTCGTCCATAAAATTATTAGCTAGTTCACATGTTTTTAGGTGGGCCAAAACTATTCGTAACCATGATTTCAATTGTGAGTGACTTGGATCATCTTCCATAGTAAAATATTGGCTACATATCGGACATGGGAAAACACAATTTTTAAAAGATGTCAGATATTGGAATGCCATTTCGCAATAAGCATGAGTCCAAAATTTGTATTTGTATATAGGATCGAGAATTTTTTTAATATCTTCCAAGACTTGATTTTTTGTCTTTTAATATCTTCTTAGGTTCTTTTTTCTTCTTGTATAAAGTAATAATTGTAAGTAACACAATTATTAAATAATAATTGTTGAGTTATTATTATTATTATTAATTACTATTATTATTAAAAATTTAATAATAATAACAAATATAATATATTACCAGTTATTATTTAAAAATAATAATATAGTATATATATTTTTTGTGAATTTGGTCGAAAGTTTTTTGGAAAAATATATAAGAACAATAAATTTTATTATTACCAATAGTATTATTGATATATATTTTTTATGAATGGTGTGGGAATTAGGGTTTAAACCCTAGAATTAAAAAACCACTTATTAAAACAAAACTGTGGGTGGAGAAACAACTTGTGGTTTTACTCTTTTATTTTTACTGTTTTCTTTTACCTTTCTTTTTTTACGGCATCATCTTCATTCTTCTTCTCTCTTTTTTTTTTTAACTTCTTCCTTTTTTATTTTTTCTTTTGAATTTCTTTTTTTCTTTTACTTGGTAAAAGACCATAATTTTAGGGACTCCCCAGGATTATGAAAAAAAATCATGATATGGCCAAAGGTGTGGATCACAAACTAGCTATGATACCAAATGAAGCAAATATTTATTGGCTTCACACAATCAATATTACCAGAACATGTTGAATATTTGATAATCCGTTGATAGGACAAATATATATTGGTACTTGGATAGATAAAAAGATGTTTTACAGGAATTAGTGTCAAGTATTTTATACCCTAAGTTGTAAGGGGGGTGACTTTTCAAGTCACCTCTTGAGTAATTAATTAACCTACTTTGTATTAAATGTTAATATTTATAACATTATATTTGTTACGTTTTTCTTGAAACATTCTCCAAAAATTACTCCATGAGATTTCTTTTACTTCATCCTTTTTGGTATGATTTAGGTATCTCCACCATCTAGCTTCTTTTCCATTTAAATTATAAATGTTCACTCAGGCTTTCATCTCACTAAATTAGTTGTGTACTTGAAAGTATTTAATGATACCTAGAAGCCATTCTTTAGCCTTCTCCCATGTATTCATCTGGGCCATCGGGAAGAAGAAGTAGAAGGGGGCACACATGTTTAGATTAAGTTTATTAATTATTACCTTTAATCTGTGTCATTAAGAAGAATCATTATATAAGGGGAGATATCTAATAAAAATGTTGTTTTTATTTTGCTGAAAGGGTTGCATCTATTACTTATGCATTTACCTTTTTTTTTTATGTTATGTTTTAGGGATTTTTTATTATCTTGGAGCCACGAGAGCGCCTCACCCATGGCAGCATTTGGGATTCCAAGATCTGTATGATTACTGTCAAAGAGAGGTAACCTTCCTGTAAGCTATTCCTCGCATAGAGGCTTCTTTCAATGTGCCAGAAAATGCCGAGCCTGGTGAATACCCATTTAATTCTTCCTGCTAAATTAGAAAATACTCAGGATGGTTGGAGATTCCTGTAATCATGTTGTATTACTCCTCCATCCTTGCAAATGCTCAACTGCATGCCTACACTCTCCTATTATGATGCTCCCTTCTCCACTCATGCTGAACATGTTGTCAGAGCTAGCTATGCACATCTCCTTTCCAGCTGCGTCCTTCTCCTCCATGCTGCACACACTCCCAACATCATCCCATATTTAATACCAATGCCTTAGTCTACTGTGAGGTAGATTAAATGGTATTAGTGCCTCAAGATCTTGAGTATGGGCTCCAACAAAAAAAAATTGGGTTTTTTTATCATGAAATATTTCAAATGTCATTAGCTACTAAGTTTATATGGTAATGTAAGTGGGAACACATATCTCATAGCCCAAAGGGAACACAAATCTCAAGTACAACAGAGATGAGGTTCACAGATCTAAAACAATACAAATCTCTCCCTCTAGACCATGGCTCCTTTTCTCCATTTAAGTTTTTTTCACCCAAGTTGGCTTGGATCTTCAGTTGGCCACACCATGCCTCCTCGGAGAGATCCTTTAGTAATAGACTCAGATTACAACACCTAGAATCTAGTCCAAGATATTTCTTCTGTCCTCAACTAGTTGCTGAGGATGAAACAAGAAAACAATCCAGACCCATTCCAGTTGGACACTAGAATAAAACTCCCTAAGTTTTTTGGGAAAACCAATGGAAAAGCTATTGATTCATGGATCTGTAGCCTCTCAACCTAGTTTAACACATGCACATGCCTCATCGAGGAGAGAAAAATTTAAATTACTTCCTTACAACTGGAATGGATTGCACAAATGTGGTGGGATACTGACCGAGAAAAGGCCACATTAGTGATGCAACTTGGAACTACTCCAGGAACTTCTTCCTCCCCAAACATCAGAAATTGGGCTCAAATTTCAGATGCATTGAGAACCCGCTTCTACCCACCAGGGTATGTACATTCTCTACGGGTGAGATGGCATCAAATCAGATAACTCCCTTCATAAAGTATTCAAGGCTACATCGACTTCTTCTGCAGACTAGGCCTACAGCTCCATATTCCATATCATGATGAGGTACTCATTAATAAGTTTATTGCTGGTTTATTGCTTCACATCCTAGAGAGGTAGAGCTATTCGGAAATCCAACATTGGAAAATGTTTTCCAGAGAGCGTTGGCTATCAAAAGGAAGCTTGCTCTTGGGGTTCATACTACTCAATTCTTCTCCAAACCTCATGCTTCTCCCTCTCAAACAACCAGATTCAACCCTTCAGCTCATTTCCCACCTCCTCAGGCTCAAAATCCCATTAACCATACAAATAAAAGAACACCCTGGTGTTCATTCCATAATACCACCTCACAGAACTCCTCAGATTGTCCAATCCTCCAAAATCTAAAGGCTAACAAAACCTTGCTTACGAAGATCATTACTCATCCACTAGTAGAGGACACTGCAGAAGTCCCTTTGGCTAATCCCATTGAAGTAGATCCCTCTTTGATCCTCATAACCCAGGAATATCCGAACTCCTCAACCCAACCACTTTTTACTCATAATTTCCAAACCAAAATTCTTTATCCTTACTCATTATGGACAATGGAAGCCAAAAGAATTTGGTATGTCAAGCCCTAGTAAACCTCCTTAACTTGGTTACTACTCCTTACCCACACCCCTATCAGCTCAAATGGGTTCATAAGGATCATCCTCATCTCCTAGTATCTGAGTGGTGCCTTGTCACCTTTGCCATAGGCCCATTTAAAGACATTGTTCTCTGTGATGTTTCCCTATTGGATTGTTCAAATTTACTATTAGGAGTACCATATCAATCACAAATAAATGCTATCTATATGTCCAAATATCACTAATACAAACTTTCAAAAGATGGCCACACCTATATATTAACAAAAAAAACACCCAAAACCCCTGCGACTACAAAGAACACCCCACATATCCAGTTGAATCAGTGTATCTCTCTATGTTTGGTGTGCCTAGTACCACCAAATAATACCACTCATCCTATTATTGAAGCCATGACTCCCCTACTCCAATAGTTTGACTATGTGTTTCAACCTCTGATATGCCTCCCCGCCTCCATGCACATAGACCATTCAATCCAAATCATCCCTGGATCTGCCTTACCTAATGCCCTGACTTATCGATTACCCCCCACATAAATAGAGGAAATGGAAAAACAATTGAGAGAAGTCATTAGCTCTGGCCACATCCAACCCTATTCTTCTCCTTGTGCTTCAGTCGCATTTTTTATTCCCAAACAAGATACCCCAGACATGTGCCTTGTCATTGATTATCGAGCCCTCAACAAGGCTACTGTAAAAACCTGTTACCCTCTACCCTGGATTGAGGAACTATTGGACACCCTCCAAGGAGAAAAATGGTTCACCAAGATAGATCTGATAGCTGGTTACCATCAGGTTCAAATGAACCCAGATGATGTATGTAAGACAACATTTAAGACCAAATTTGGTCTTTATGAATGGAAATTCATGCCCTTCGGGCTCACCAATGCTCCAACAACATTTATGAGGCTCCTCAATGACATATTTAGACCACATTTTGGTTGCATTGTGGTCATATACTGAGATGACATTCTCATCTTCAGCCAAACATGGGATTCACACATGCAGCATGTCCGACAAGTTATTTAAATCCTCCGAGATAACAAGTTGCAAGTCAAAGAAAAGAAGTCATATTTCGGTCAGAATTTAGTTCCCTATCTTTTATTTTTTGTCAATTTAGAAAGTATTCAACTGGATCCAACTTGTATCCAAGCGTTGAAGCAATGTCCACTCCCCTATTTGACCGTTGAGCTCAAAATTTTTCTGGGTGGTATAAATTTCTATCATAAGTTCATTCTACACTTTTCACAGATTGCTCATCCTTTACATCATACTTCTAATAATTCTTCAACATTTATTTGGACTAATGAAGCCACTAGTCATTTTAGTCAGCTCAAGGAAGCCCTCTACTCATCTCTAGTTTTACATTTGTCAGACCTCTCTCAACCTTTTGAGATTGAGTCTGATGCCTCACAATATGTTATTGGGTTTGTGCTTAAAAAGGGAGGCCATCCCATTGCTTATCATTATGAAACTCTCATAGAGGCCAAGATCAACTATAGCACCTATGACAAAGAATTTTACAGCCTTATTCAAGCCCTCAAGCAATGGAGACATTATTTTCTAGGTAAAGAAACTATCTTGCATATAGACCACCACCCTTTGATTTTGATCAATTCTCAGTCAAATATTCAGAAATAAAGGCACCTTAAATGGACATCCTACATTCAATAGTTCCACTTGGTCATCAGATATAAGAATTGCACTTCGAATAAGATGTCTGATTTTCTCAGTTAACCACCTATTACAACCCTCCCCATTCTAGAAGTGCATTGTGTCAACTATGATACATGGAAGAAACAATATGCTATGGATCAAAACTTTCAAAAGACTTGGATAGCATTGCACAGACCCATGGAGATCAATCAAACCCCCTTCCTAAACTACACTATCTGGGATGGTTTCCTTTATAAATTCAATTTACTCTGTGTCCACACTCCCAGGACTGCCTCTTGCTCATCAGGGAGGCTCATGCTTCAACTTATGGTGGCCACTTCGGCACCACAAAAAAAATCCAAAGTATGCAACACGATTTCCATTTGCCTTCCATGCATCCCCAAGTTGAGAAATTTATCCGAGCTTGTGAATAATGCTCCCAATCCAAGCCATCCAACCGTAAGCATGGATTATATCAACCACTGCCTCTTCCTTCCCACCCTTGGGAGTCAATCTCCATGGACTTCCTCAGTGGTCTCCTAACCACCCAAAATAAGCATGATGCAATCCGGGTAGTGGTATGTCACTTCAGCAAAATGGCATTTTTTTATTCCATGCACAAAAACTACTACAGCAGCCCAAACATCAGATTTATACTTCTGGCATGTCTGGCCACATTTTTGCCTACCAAGCACTATCATATCAGACAAATATTCATGCTTCCTAAGCACATTTTGGAAGACAATCTGCGCACTTCTGGGATGCCAACTCAAATTTTCAACAACATTCCATCCTCAAACAGATGGCCAAACATAAGTGGTTAATAGGATCTTGGTCCATGCTCTCCGAACACACTTTGGGTGTAGAAAACAATGTGAGAATTACTTGCACATCCTCCAGCATAGCTACAACAAGGCCACACATTCCTCTACCGAGTTTTCCCCTTTCGAAGTCTGCTTGGGCTTCCAACTAGTATCTCGAGCAGAGCTCCCACTCACTTTATCCCCTCATGGTACCATGCACCAACAGCAGGAACAAATATCTGCCCAAAGGTTTCTACAAAAAATTTCACAATGCCACACAACCATCAAAGCAACTCTCAAAGCAGCTTAAGATCATGCCAAGAAACACCATGACAAACAAAGGACCTTCCTGACCTTTCAATCGGG
This sequence comes from Pseudotsuga menziesii, assembly GCA_001517045.1. Classification (NCBI taxonomy): domain Eukaryota; kingdom Viridiplantae; phylum Streptophyta; class Pinopsida; order Pinales; family Pinaceae; genus Pseudotsuga; species Pseudotsuga menziesii. The sequence goes on from LPNX010987167.1 coordinate 50,940, forward strand.
AGATAAAGTCTGGTTACACTTGGATAAGAAGTGCTTCAAAGGCCATCATCACAAGATTCTGCCAATAAGATATGTCCCTTATACCATCCTTAAAAAAATTGGAGAAAATGATTACAAATTGGATCTTACATAACAAATGGGAATCCACAATGTCGTTAATGTAAATCATCTGAATTTGTTTGAGCCTCCTCTACTCAAAGTACCAATCACCATGACTCATCCACTTGAAATCATTCCAGACTTTCAACTTCCCATGGAAAAAGACACTCTACTCGACACCCAGACCCATTCTACAAGGCACAGTGTATAAACTTCTTACCTGGTGGCCCACCAAAAACAAACTCTAGCTCCAGAAAAGAGGATCACAGTCGAATTCTTTCCCAACATGTTTCCTCACTTTCGCATGCAAGTCGGGATGCTTCCATATCCAAATAGGGAGGAATTGGGCCACCTGGAAGAAGAAGCAGAAGGGGGCACACATGTTTAGATTAAGGTTATAAATTATTACCTTTAATCTATGTCATTAAGAAGACTCCTGATTATATAAGGGGAGATCTCTAATAAAATTGTTTTTTTCTTTTTCCAAAAGGGTTGCATCTATTTCTTATGCATTTACCTTTTTTTTTATGTTATGTTTTAGGGTTTCATATTTTTTAGCTTGGAGCCACTAGAGTGCCTCACCCATGGTAGTATCTGGGCTTCTAAGCTCTATATGATTACCCTCATAGAGAGATAACCTTTGCATAAGCTATTATTCTCATCGAGGCTTTCTTTAATTTTCTAGAAAACACCGATCTTGGAGAATACCCATTTAATTCTTACTCCTAACTTAGAAAATGCTCAAGCTATCTGGATCTTCCCATAATTGTGCTGCATTACTCCTCCATCCTTGAAAATGCTCAGCTGCACCTCTGCACTCTCCTATTTAGCTACGCCCTTCTCCATTCACGCTAAAACTCTTGTCAAATCTAGCTCTGCGCATCTCCTTTCCAGCTGCATCCTTTTCCTCCACGCTACACAGGCTCCCAAGATCATTCCAAGTTGGTGCATGGAATCCTGCTCGTGCTGCATAGGATTCATGCCTTATGCATTACGCTAGGGTTTTGTTGGGAATTTATTTGGTTCCTTGTTTGGTTTTAGAGAGTGGTTTTGTGCTACAGGTGGGAGCTACACATACCATGCAAAGATTACATTTTTTCCATGGAAATGTTTGACAGGTATGCTAAAACTAAGTATGGTGTCACCTTTTAACCTTTTTGGATTTTCAATCGTTGCATACTTCTAATATTTTCATTGTTTCATTAGTGCTGGTTTGGGTATTGTGGGCACTCTTCTTTAAAGTGAAAATCTTGGGTTGAGTGCATAACCATCTCAGGTAAGCCAACGTTTAGCACGGGCCTATACCCAATGTTTAACTTTCTATGTTGTTTACAAGGTTTCGATTATGCATCTGGGAAATGTTGGTTGTAGCGCTTAAACTATTCGCTGTTTGATTTGGGTCTCGAGGTTCTTTCAATTTGTTTGCGAATTTTCAATGTGACTATGTAAATTCACTTGTATGGATTTGTAATCTAAATATGTGATGTTTAAACTTTAATAGAGACTTGTTCTACATTTTTGGCTTACCATTAGATCTGTAATGGATTTCTTTAGTTTTAAATAAATCTTATGAGGTTCCTTTTGTTTTATTATGCCTCTATAAATTGAATCTGTTTATAATGCTAATAGTTCCATTTCTCTACAATGTCCCTTAGATGTCATTGCTGCGATATTTGATAAGAACTATGGAAATGTGGTTTAGTTGGTTATCGATTTGTAAAAATGTTGCTTTGTCAATTTAAATGATTTATTTTTGGATGAAAATTAATTATCGATTTGTAAATGTTTCCAAAGGCAGAGCTCTTGCATTCATATGAGGTTTGGTTTAAATTACATGGAATAATTCATGTATGTATGTTTTCTTAAGTGGAAGAGGATAGCTCTATTTGTAAGTTAGATGTGACGAATTGATTTTTTTACGAGAAGTCGTTATAGCTAAACCCTGCGTGAATAACACAACATGTTTAAATGTATTTATAAATTAGTTTCGTCTGCAAGAGTTGATATTAGGTTGTATGGTTTGGTTTATCTATTTACTTAAGCTTTAATGCTCCCAACTAATCTCTACGCGACTCGAAAATGGGTCGATTTCTTAGACGGTTTTAATTGTTAATGTTCTGTAGCTTATTTGTTAAAACATTGTAAATAGATAAGAAGGGGTTTTAATAAATTTGACCTTGGGTCGCGTGGATAATAGATCTATGATATTGTTTTAACAGTTGGTTTAATAGTTGGTATATGTGGAATTTATTTTGTTCATTCTTCTAGTCATTTCATTCCTCATTTGGACAGAGCATATGAGCCTTGAAAGACTTGATTCATGGTTCTGTTGGTTATTCTATTTTTCTAAACTGGTTCCGTAGATAGATTTTGTTTGGAAAAGAAATGGTCGACAATGAATCCTTAAAAGGATTTGATTGTTGGGCAGTGTATGTAATATTTATAAGTGTTGGCATTAATAATATAAATTGTGATCATGGATAGGCTCTTGTCCTTCAGGAAAGGAGTTTATGGTAGCTTGATATCTTGATAATTGTTTATAGATTTTTTTGGAGCATATTTGTAATGTTTTGTTTGTTTAGTTTAACAGTTTACTGTTTGTACATACATAGGATATTGGAAATCTAGGTCTGCATTTCGCTAGCAAATGAAATGTTCCAACACTTCATTTAGTTTATAGTTTGGATTAAAAAGGGATTTGATCACTGGACCAAATGTTTATAAATATGTTTGTAATTCATTATTTAATAATTATTTAATGTTGGAACATAGTTTAAATTATGATCAATTTAAGGGAAAAAATGTGTTTGTTTATCATTAGGTTCACTTAGTGTAATTTTGTTTAAAATCTGTTTTGAATTCATAATAAATTTATAGGCCTGTGCAAAATCTTTATGAAAAATATACCTAGGGTTTTAGTTTTAGTAAAAAAATTGACAGAGGTCTTGTGGTTATTTTTTATCTAGAAACTACGATCTAGATCTCAACTAAGCTTTTGACATCAATCTTTTGGAAATAGTTTAAATATAATGATAAGAGAAATTTAACCTTAAAACCTACCTAATAATTTAAAGTATGAGATTCAATTTAAACAAATGAAAGAATCTGAAGTATGTATTCAATATAGAAAGTAAAGTTTGTATATATTTAATTCAAAGCATAATAATTATAAGTAAATTATGTACAACATGATTAATAAAGCATGAGAGGGTGTAAGCCTCATACCTGTAACTATTCATGTTGTTTAATGGATAAAAACATTGCACACTTAAACAAACATAATTAATAAAAACTAGTTATCTCTAACCTTAGATATGTTAACCGGATAACTTGGAAACTACCATTTTCCTCCCAACCATCACCTAAAACCATTCCTAGGTCTACTTTGGATCACCCCGAGATGGCTCTAACATGTAAGTAATCTAGAGATCCTAAAGGTGAGTCTTCTCTTATTGGGAATATTGGGATTTGTATAAGATTGATTTTCTTTTGGAATTCTCTCCAAAATTGATTAGGAATAATGATCAGATACCTAATCCTTCCCTTGGCTTGGGTCTTTATAGAAAATATTCTAGGAAAGGGAATTTAAACTTCATTTAGATCAAGAATCCAATATCTTCTTGAAAATAATATTTAATTGTTTTCATGTGAATTTAATAATTATTTTGCTTAGCTTAGGATATTTTTTACTAACTTTCCTAATTTGAACTTTAAAATGGAATATTTATTTAATCACTTTAGTAAATAATAAAAACATAGACTCTTTTATTTATTATTTAATCATTTTTGTTTCTTTATATATATATATATATAGATATATATTTATATATACAATTATTCTTTTATTCATTTTGGAAATAACAGGAGTATTTTAGCTCAAAATCGATGAGACCTATGCATGGACGCATTCTAGTCTAGTTTTACAAAAAAATGATTTATTGGAATTTTAAGGCACACAGCCACATGATGGATAGGGGCTCTATGGTAGCCCAAATTTTTATGTTGTAGTCATGATACAGAAACACATATAACTTTGGATATTTTTGGTAATATTATAAAAGGAAAAAGGAAGGAAAAAATCCATTATTTGGGTGCTCAGAGGGCCAATTTTTGAAAACTTGGAGGCAAAAGTGACGCAAGAACTCATAACTACAAAATTTTCTAATTTTGACATTTTTACTACTTGTTGATCTAGACAAGTTTTCTTAGAGGTGTCTTTTCATAAAATTTTAGTTCGTGAGATAGTAGTTTCACTGAAAATTCTAGGTCTAGAAGAATTACAGAAATTAAAAGTTGATGATTCAATATTTCCTTAAAATTTAATTGGAGCATTGGATATGAATTTTCGAATTGTCTAAATAATCAAAATAATATGGGTTTTCAATGACCAATATAAAATTTTATTTATTTCCTTACAAATTTTCTTTTATAGGGCTCAAAAGTTGTCCTTTTAGAATAAGTGTAATGTTGGGAATACATTTTGATCTATGATGGATGTAGCTTTCATTTATGAAATCATAAGTATACATGCATATATTCATTTGCAATATAATAATAGGATACGAATACACTAATAATCATAATGAACCTAATTATGAATCAATACTTATTAGTTTTCAAAAATATTAATAGAAAAGTGATTTGTAGCCTAATTTGACAAGAATGGTCAAATGGGTATTTTTCCATAATTTTTATGTATGCTTAATTTTTAAGAAAAATTTGGAAAATATTTATCTAATAAATTTGATGAGGTGAAAACATTGCAAATATTGGTACAATAGGTTGCTACAAGTTACATATTTATAGATAGCACAACATAGAATAGTATTGAGGAAGTAATGATGGAAGGAATAAAATTTCATACACTTTGGGAAAACAATCCAGAGGGAATAATATCAATGCAGGAAATGAGGAGACAAAATCGAATGGGAACATATATAACATAAAATCAATGGAACGCGTGGAAACTATTAGAATCTTAAAGATGGAATTACAAAAGTGTAAAGTTAATAATGAAAGAACGTTTAGGGATCAAGATCATGAAAGTTAACTGAACACTAAATTCATGCAAAGTCTAATATCATCAAAAATACAAATGTAGGTTCAGTCGGCTTCATTCCCTAATAAAAAAAGCAAGGACAATTTAACAAAATATCCCATGAAAAATTGAGACACTCTAGAGTGCTACGAGGGTTTAAAGGAATAACTATTCACAACCTCATGCAACTAGGAGGTCATATACAACTAATAATTGTTGCACTATCCCTAAAGTGTCTCTATTTAGAAATAATAAAAACAAGACACATGGACGAATGTCGCAAGGGGATATTAGAAAGAGTAAACCACCCACTTTTGATGGTGACAAAAAGAAGGGACAATATGTTGAAGCATGGTCATAGGGGATGATAATATATATTTATTTTCATAAATATTATTCAAAAATGGAGGTCAAAATTGACATTTATAACCTATAGAAAACTACTTCAAAATGGTGGGATTGATTAGCAGAAGTGAAGAATATCAATGAGAAGAGAGCTTGTTAATATTATTATAAATTGAATGCCGATTTGATCAAATTTGGACTTATTCTAGTACAATTCCCTTCAAAAACAAGTAAAAACAATCCTTTCTAAAGATAAATATTTTTTTCCAAAATTTCCCATACTAGGTTTCAAAACTGCACTTTTGGGTTTGAAAATGACACTTTTGCACCTAGATTTTGCACTTTTTGCACCCAATATTGACACTTATGGAGCTGATTTTTTCTTTTCGAAAGTCTATATCTGCAATTTCTGAATTAGGTTTTTCATGTTCCAAAATTTAGATTCACAATTTTAGAATCTATTTTTTCATATTTTAATTATGATACTAACAATGATTTGTTGATTAGAAACCCCAACCTTGGGATTTGTAAATTTTCAATCCCATTTAGTAAAAACATTGTTTATAGCTTTTAAAGTTGTTAACTCATCACTAAAAAGATCCGTAAAAAAATCAAACAATTCTTTGATGATCGATGAATCATTGAAAAAAATCAGGTGGAAGGGTTGGCCGATCCTTTTTCCTACACATGTACACTTGTGGCTTAAGAAACCCACATTCATAATCATAATATATTTAAAAGGGGATTTACCTAGAAGGGTAAGTTGACCCTTTCTCCCTCATAAAAAACCTATTGATGGGTGTCATGACACTTCCTCCACTACATAGTTCTCGTAGAATATTAAAAAAAAACATCCTTCATCAGATAAGTCCCTTGGAACAGTCCGAGGACACAATGTCCTGTATAAAGTTATAAAGTAAGAGGAGAACATAGACGTATCAACCGGAACTTTCTGAAATCACTTTATATTCACAAGCATCGACATGAAATTCTAGGATTTATGTCTTGTTCTATAGTTTAATACAAAAAACGGTTTGTTGGTACTTCCCATCGCATCCATAATATCCATATCTCCATTAGCATCCATAGTTATCTAAATAGGAAAAAAAAAGAATGGGAGTCAAATACTTAGTTTATTTTCCATCGAATTACTATAATTTTACATTGTAAAAATTAGAGAGAACTTTTAGAATTCCTTTTTAGTCCAAATTAACCTTATTAAAGGGATCATTGATTCTATATTGCCAACATATTTTTCATGTGTTGTTCAAATATTCTTCTCTAATACTCTATCTTCATACAAACATGATATATATTGGAAGGGACAAATGTTCTTTATCTTATCATGGACTTAACGTAGAAGAGATAGATGTCACAACACCTCTCTATAATATGTTTTCCTCAAAGAAATTGAATCAAAATGATTGATTTTATTGGAGGATAACTTGAAACTTTCTTTATTATTCAGTTTATGTTATCCCCCACCATAAATATAATGTACACAACAAACCAATCTATCTTAACATTATATTCTCCTTTATGCATGATATTTTTTGGAGGGTTTGTTACTCCTTCCGTCATTGTAGAGTTAATGTAAATAACGGGACAAAAAAGGTGAAATGTCATATCCATACAAAGAATTCTTAGCTTTAAATCTAGTTTAGATCACACTTTCCATAATCTATTACATGTTTGTGAACACATCATCACTTGGACCACCTATACTTCATTGACTAGATGTAGGTTTTTCATAAGTGATCGATTCTTCAAATTTCTTTTGATAGGGACTACACCCATATTCCTCCACCAAAGGTGTTGTCACCTCATAGACAAGCATATGATGAACTCACACCTACAAATTGTATGACTAAACCTCGTCCGCCATGATTATTCATTAAACATGCCAAAATAAAATAACTAGATCAAGTGACAAAGGAAACTATTATTTTTTGTGAATTGTGATATGGTCCTATCCCCCTCTTATAAATTTATCTACAACCTGCAATTTAATTAGTTCCGAAATATACATAGAGAATTTTAGTAAATTACTATTGTCATGTATTTTATTGAATGGATCTAAGCTAGGAGAAAAAATAGGGTGGGATTTGATGCTCTTAATAATGTGAAGAATTAAGGAAATAGAGATTAATCATTACCGACATAGATTCCTACAGCGATGAATTCTTTATATAAATCAATCACATTTACTTTATATGATATTAAAGACATCATGGTGATGTAAAAAACATATTATCCATTGTATTATTCTCAAACTGTAATTCCAACGAAGGGTTATCTAACCCTTTATATTGTATTATTCTCAAACTGTAATCCCAATGAAGGGTTATCTAACCCTTTGTAGATCATAGAATTTTATTATAAGGGACAACCGAAATATTTTCACTATATTTTGAGGAGAGAGGACAGAGAAGCTATGGAAAACACAATTTTTATAGTAGTGACAAGGCCTTGAATAATATATTGGATGGGTTTTCCAACACTTATTTGATGCTAGATGAACTGTTGAGAGAAATTGGGTGGAAGGCTCGATTGACCTTTTCATCATGTACATCAGTGACCTAAACAATACTCTTTCTTAATTGTAATTTCATCGAAAGAGGATTTACCAGGAAGGATTGGATGACACTTTCTCCATCATAAAATTATTTTAAATGGGTTTCATGACACTTCCTCCACCACATAATTCCCAAAAAATAGTTTAACAAATTACCCTCCATCACATAACTCCCTTCGAGGAATATGAGGACGCATCGACCCTCCTAAATATACAAAGATAGACGAGAAGGTACAAGCATTGACTCGAATATTTATGAAATCACTTTACATGCAATTATATAGTGTATGTATTTTTATATATAAATCCAATGAAATTATTATCCTATACTTCCATTTGTGTCCATAATATCGATCGATACATTAACCTTATTTGTTATCTTAACCAGGAGAAAACATAGAGTATGGATCCAAAACTTATTTACTTTCTATTCAATTATTATAATTTTACATTGTAAGAATTATAGATAAATTTACAATGCATTTTTTCCAAATTAACCTCATTGAAGGGACCATGGTTTCTCTTCCCAATCTATTGTACCTGGGTCATCGAAACCATCCTTCTCTAATAATCTATTTTCATACAAACTTGAAGGGTGGAAAAATATTTCTCTTAACATAGGCTTAACACATAAGATACAAACATCATGACACCTTTAAATAATATGTTTTTGTTAAGGAAATTGAACAAAAACAGTTGATTTGGTGGAATGATTAGAAGAAACTTTCTTTATTATTCAATAAATGTTCTCCCCGATGATAACTATTGTGTACAAGCTGAACCAATCTATTATGGTATTGTATTCTTCCCAATGCATGATTTTTTTTTGTAGGGTCTATTTCTCCTTCCTTAATCGTGGAGTTAACATGGAAGTATCAGAAAAAAAGGTTCCTAATCATGATATCATGATTGAGAAAGGAAATGAAGAATGGGAATATGCCACATATTTAATGATGGACTTATATATCAATCAATACTTTCGAAACCTTGGCCATCTATACGAAAAAATTTAGATCCACCGAATAGGTAGAACCATTAAAATAATCAGCCAATCCTTCTTTGTCCATTCATTATATGGTCATGAAAACCTTACTTATAGAGTACATTTCGAGGCATACAATTAAAAATATTCGCAAGACACTTCTTTCTAGTAAAAGGATCATTCATTCCTTTCTTGATTATTAAGTAGATGAGTTTCCCAAACATAATTTTTTTAACAAGAGAGATTAATTTTTAATTTAGTTTAAAAAAGAGGTTGGAGCCTAACCATTAATCCTATTTATAAATCTGAATCTAATCCTATTTATACTATTTGTTTTCTTCAAAATAAGAAAATTCTATACATATCTTTACAAAAATCAAAATTATATTTTCATACTAGTTATAAGCTTCTAACCATGTGTTTTGACTATCTATTTTACTTGGATAAATACTACATAACTAACCCACAAGATCGATATATTTAAATTACATTGCAAAATTTATCAAAAATTAAAATGTGGTTTTTACAAGCCTTCTACCTTTGTCCCTTTAGCGGGTAGACAAACTAAATCATTCTCCATTTCACTGCATGTTTAGTCCACCTCATTCTCATTTCCTAGCATCCTATGTTCACCATGAGATAAACTACCAAAATATTCAAAGTATGGGATATTTACATCTTATGCAGAATATGAGTCATTACGTACTTTCCTTCACCATGGACACTATTAGTTTCCTTAACAACTAGATCCCTTTTCTTGTTCAGGTTTTCCATAATGTGATGGCTCAATATAAAAATTCATATGACTGCTAGATATTTAATTAGTGACCATCTACAATAGGGAGGTTTGTAAACTACAAAAAAGAGAGTCTATGCAAATGATTACATATGATTAGTATATTAACCTTGTATGTTTACCCTTTCTCATGTTCATGTTAGATTTTTATCTTATAAGCTAGCATTATGATCTTAGGATCTTTAAGTGAGAGAATAACATGCACAACAATAAAACACAAGCACAACACAAGAGACAAGAGACACAAAGAAATTTCCTCGGGGAAACCATGAAGGAGAAAACCCCTCAACTTCCTCAGAGATAGAATCAGCACCAAAAGTAAAACCCAAAAATAGTAAGATGATCTCCACAACTTCTGTCTCTCTCTCTCTCTCTCGCATTGATAGATATTCTCCTCTCTCACTGATGCGCCCTAATGAGTGAGTGTGTGTGTGATAAATATAGAGACTCACTCTCTATTTATATTCTTCCATTCACTTGGAACCCACTACAACATGTCGGCCTCACTTAACAATTACTTACTAGAGCCAACATCTCTAGGAGTGTCTAATAACCCTAATGCCCTAGAACTTGTGGGAACTTTGCCTTCTCCAACCAACAAGGAATTTTTTCCTTAACACAATGGTGGGGACTATTGCCCCGACTTACAACGACTCACCTAGGGTCAACTTCTCTAGGATAGTCTAATAAACCAAGGGCCCCACAACTGTGGGGACTTTAACCCTTGACCAATAGGAGGGTTACCGGCAATGACTAGACATGACTTTCTCAGTATAGAAAATTCCTAGAATAAACATTGGGGTATGACATGACTCAATTACATTACAATACATCCCAGAATAAACATTGGGTTACAATAGATAAGAAATACAAGTGAATGCATTCTGAAGTTACAATTACATCAACACTCCCTCTCAACTAGGAAGGTATTCTCTTGACACAATTTTCATCACTGATCTTCTTATTTGGATCTTCTTGTCATCTACATATTCAAGTATTCTTCGTCTTCTTTTTCTTCAAGTCATCTTCATCTCTGGATCTAGATCATCATCACTGGATCTGGATCATCATCAGTGGATCTAAATCATCTCTCGATCTGATCATCTTTGCTGGATCATCATCCGTGGATCTAAATCATCTCTTGATCTGATCATCTTTGTTGGATCATCAATACTGAATATTCATAGGTGCTATCTCATGATTCTTCTCATCACAGGAAGTTCTACAGAGCCAAACCTTTTTCATGCTAGATGTAGGCCTAGCCACCATGTAGGTCTTCACCCAGCACTTACATCTGATCATGTAGGAACTATCCTATAATCATATCATAAAGGCACACCCAGCACTCACATCAGACCATGTGGGAACCAATCCAAAAACCCTGTCATAAAGGCCCAACACTCACATTTGACAAATGTGAGGAACCAATCCAACATGGATGTTCAAAAAGGCTCTGCACTTACATCTGACACATGCCAGGAACCAATCCAACATGCATGTTTGAAAAGGATCTACAATTACATCTGACACATGCAAAGAACCAATCCAATATGCATGTTCAGAAGGGTGTGCACTCACATCTGACCTGGTAGGAACCAAATCCTACACCCTTTCCAGAATGGCCCCCAGTCGCAGACTAAGCTACCTGGTAATTTACCAGGTGCCTCCATTCCCAGAATGGCAATTTCCCTTACATTTTTCCTACTCGACAGAATGGCCAACACTCACATCTGGCATGGGAGGAACCTAATCCTTTAGCCATGATAGAATGGTTCAGCCCTTACATCTAACCTACTCGTCAGAATGGATCTCTTAGTCCCGAACTGAGTGTTCCTGGTAACTGACTAGGTACCTCCATTCCCATAATGGCATTTAGCACTCATATCTAACATGGAAGGAACCAAATCCTCTCACCATGATAGAATGGCTCAGCCCTTATATCTAACCTACTCGTCAGAATGGTTATGGATCTCATCACTCATATCTGACATGGAAGGAACCAATCCTCTCACCATGACAGAATGGCTCAGCCCTTACATCTGACCATGGAAGGAACCAATCCTCTCACCATGACAGAATGGCTCAGCCCTTACATCTGACCATGGAAGGAACCAATCCTCTCACCATGTCAGAATGGCTATTGGACTCATCACTTTCCCTTGGAGGAAATATCGATTTGGAGAACACCAAGCTTCTCCATGAAGTACTCGAACTTCACCCTAGCATTATGATCTTAGGATCTTTAATTGAGAGAATAACATGCATAGCAATAAAACAGAAGCACAACACAAGAGACAAGAGACACAAAGAATTTTCCTCAGGGAAACCATAAAGGAGAAAACCCTGCAACTTCCTCAAAGATAGAATCAACACCAAAAGTAAAACCCGAAAATAGTAAGATGATCTCCACAGCTTCTGTCTCTCTCTCTCTCACATTGAGAGAGATTCTTTTCTCTCACTCGTGCGCCCCAATGAGTGAGTTTGTGTGTGATAAATAGAGAGACTCACTCTCTATTTATATTCTTTTTCTCATTGGGAACCCACTCCAAAATGCTGGCCTCACTTAACAATTACTTACTAGTGCTGACATCTCTAGGAGTGTCTAATAACTGTAGTGCCCCAGAACTTGTGGGGACTTTCCCTCTTCCGACCAACAAGGAGTTTTATCCTAAACACAATGGTGGGGACTATTGCCTCGAATTACAATGACTCAACTAGGGTTGAATTCTCTAGGATAGTCTAATAATGCAAGGGCCCCACAACTGTGGGGACTTTAACCCTTGACCAATAGGAGGGTTACCCACAATGACTAGACATGACTTTCTCATTATAGAAACTTCCTGGAATAAACATCGGGGTATGACATGACTCAATTACATTACAATACATCCTGGAATAAACATCGGGTTACAATAGATAAGAAAAACAAGTGAATACATTCCGAAGTTACAATTACATCAACAATTCAAAACTCCAAACAAATATATCATTAAGCGAAAATTACCCTTCAACTCCTTGAGGTGCCAAAATTTACTAACAACATCTTCAACAATTCAACAATTTTTCTTCCCCCATGTTTCATTTTTCAATTAAAAAAACTCCTTCCCTTCCATTAAAAGGTACATTCTAATAAACCAGAAAAATTAAAAAAAATCCTTCACTTCCATTAAAAGGTACATTCTAATAAACCAAAAATATTACACAATATCCCACAACCTATTGTTCATCATTCCATTATACAATGAAGAACATAACAATTTGACATCCCATGATTTCCTAGATTATTTCACATGTATAAAACCTCTCCAAACTTATTTAACCTAAATGGTTCAATCCATTTACGATCTCATCCTTAAATGCTAACTATTGGATGATGGCAGCCTACCTAATGCAAAGGTGATACTGCCACATATATTCAAATGCATGATTCAAACATCAATAGACTTTGGTGAGATTATATGAATGCAAGGGAGCTCATATCATTTCTCATTGATTGTTGATTTTGACATGAATAGGATATACTTATTGTTGATTTTGACATGAACAGGAAATACTTTTATTGTGGGTGGATGAATATCATTGAAATGAAAATTAAAGGGAATAAGATGGAAAGAAATATGGTTGATGTTTATGTAAGTAACCTTCACATTGGTCATAATATAGAATTTCATCTGACTATACTCTTGGCCATAAGGACAATGATCATGATAATCCTGTTGACTCCGACGACAATGATAATTTCGTTATCAACAACATCATCATCATCATCATAAATAAGGATGATGATGATGTCGACGGTGTTGTTTATGACATTGATGACCACGATGACAATGATGATGGTATTGTTTATGAAAAAAAAAAACATTGAAAAAACAACAAACAATTAAACAAAATAATAAATAAATAAACATTGAAAAAAATATTTAAAACTATCCCTGAAACTTTACATCTTTCACTTACCTCACCCACAAACTATGCCCGAGGTAGCAAAATATTTTCCAGTGTTGCAAAGGAGTTTTTTCAGTTACCTCACACATGAACTAAGCTTGAGGTCATAGAGGAGGTTTTTCACTTACCTTACCCATGAACTAGGATCATGGTTGCAGAGGAGGTTTTTGACTTACCTCACGCACAAACTAGAACTGAGGTCGCAAAGGAGGTTTGAAGGTTACTGAAGAGGTTCCAAGGTTGTATAGGAAGCATCTCCTTTTTGTTCAGTGAACCCCTTCCTTGATGAAACCGGAAATATAGGTTGTGAATATGTTGAAACCCTTAAGCTGCACCAAACACAGATCAATTTCTTGTTTGAAACAAATTTTATAGTCTCAGTTCTTCCTACAGGCCCCTTTTTATTAGGTGGGTATCGGGCTTGAGATTAATTTTAATGGTATCCCATATTTAGGGGTTTTCTATCCTCAAGGCTATCCACCACCTTCATCTCCAAAAGTTAGGTAGAGGGACATTGGAAGATTGAGATTGAGACCCATAAGAAAAGGTGAAGGTCAGTAAGGCATAAGGAAAAGCATAGGCTAAGGTATCTTCCATTATATTATTTTCCTGCAAAGATGTCTTCAGTAAGTCAACTACTTTCCTTTAATCCATTTAATCATTATCTAGTCAAGGTTTTTGTGTCCCCGACCCTCCAACCAACGAAGAGGACGCTACCATGGCATTAACCATCCAGGAAACCACCCCATGAACATGTGCATTAACAAAATGTTGAAACAAAATGCATTGAAGTAGAACATACATAGATACAATTATTTATCATACACAGTGGAAGAAACATACATTCATACAAGCATTCAACATGTTCATCATAATCATTAACAGTAAATAGGATTGCAGAAGTAAAATAGACAAGATGACTTATCTTATAAAGAACTCATTCCGCAACCAGCTATGTCACTACAACATTCCACCCAACCATAAGCCACCGTGCTCCTTAATATCTCAGCAACGCTGGCACCCCCGAGCTGGGCAAGATTCCCCAAGGAATAAGGAACAAGCAGGCTTACACATAGCCAAGGGTAGACAAAACACAGCCAAGCCAACATAGTTGGGTTTATCAGGCCATCAAGGAGCTGGGAAAGGCTAAATGCTAAGCTGGTGAGCCCATTACACAGCTAGGAACACCTACACCAAAACTAGCCTAACTTCTAATACACCCACACACACCCAACACAAGGAATCAGTCCCTTCTCTACTACACATTCCCTAAGGCCCTGACTTCCCTTCCAGTGCTATTCATGGGTTGTGGAGAAGAAAGCCAGCCCTCTAGCTCTCTTTGTGTGGTTTCCAAACACACCAGGTTTATCAAGCAAACCAAGCCCCCATCCCTGCTCCCAACACAGTCCAAAGACCAACCATTGTACACATGCAATTAATCAGTAGTTACAACTTAGACAAGGAAAATGACTCCTGAGTCATTCTTAGACCTATAATGGCAAAAACGACTCCCAAGCAACTTACACTAGTCTCCAAACATATCAACAACACAACTCACAATGTGGGGAAAACAACAGTCGCTCTTGGACAACGAAGCCACCGGGGAAAAACTTACACAGACCACACCGAGGAAGAAGATATAGACTCTCAACCTGTGCGTGAGGAAATTTTACACTAGAACCCAGAAATATAGAGGGAAAACACACCATATTACACTCTGTGGAAAAATGTGAATGACAATCGAAAAACAGATCCCCTCCTGGCCGCGTGAGATGAAACAAAAAAGATGCCTATGCATGAGAATGAACAGACTATCGTCCCTACATGAGGATGAATAGACAATGGAGAGAATGGCATAGTAGAGTGAGTGGAATGAGGGGCATAGTCATTATTCTGCCCATTGTGAGGTTCAATCCGCTAGTGGAGTGTGAGTGTGGGAAAGGACTGACAGTCCTCACACACTCCACTCCCAGACATAACTGCCTCAGCTACTCAACAAAACATTAAAGTGGTAGTTGGATAAGACAAGGAAAGATGGGAAATTAAAACAGGGTGGTGACACATGGATTTTCCCCCCCATAGCCCAAGGTTTGACATCCCCCACCCTTATCCTTATGAGAATCATGCCCCTTCTCAATTTAGTTGCAGTGAGCATAGCTGGTTGGGTCCATTTAATTAAATATGCATATTTACATGATGACAAAACTTGATATGTATGCCGCATGCCCCGATATACCATCGGTGACAATTTCAACCCGAAACATAGCATAACCAATCAATGGTGGGGCCTTGGCCTTTAGCTCCACACCATGATTATTTACAATATGTACATCATGTACATCTAATACAACGGGGTCAAAACTGGGCTGTTACATTCCCCTCCCCCTTCAATAGCACTGTCCTCAGTTCTTTACAAAATTTGAACAAAAATGCTACACTGGTACCACCTCAGTGTTCTGTAGAATTGAGCAAAAATGGATGTGCCAATCGCATGGCATCCTCCAGCTCCCATGTAGCCTCTTCAGGTTCGTAGTGCTCCCATTGCACCTTTACCTGCGCTATGGCTTAGTTCCGGAGCATTGTGACCTTCCTATCGAGAATGCACATTGGCTCAATTTGGAACTCTCCCTCAGGTTCCACTTGAATCACATCCCAATCTATCACATGGTTAGGATCATGTACATATCTCTTAATTAAAGAAACATGAAAAACATTATGAACTCTAGTACTAGCAGGAAATGCAAGTCTATATGCAACTGGCCCTATTATTTCAAGCACTTCAAACGACCCACAATATCTTGGTGATAGATTGGCACAACTTCCAAGATTCAAGGAACTCTTCTTTGCCCTCACTCTGAGATAAACATGATCCCCAACACCGAACTCCATTTTCACCCTACACTTATTTGCATAGATTTTCTATCTATCCTATGCTGCTTTCAGATTCTACCTAATCTTTACAACCTCTTGCTCCATATCCTTGAGCAATTTTGGCCCAAGCACAACCATGTTCACTGGGTTATCCCAAGTCACTGGTGTCCTACACCTTCTTCCATACAAAGCTTCATACGGACTCATCCCCAAGGATTTCTGTTGTCCATTGTTATAAGCAAACTCTACCAAGTGTAAGTAATCTTCCCACTTGGTTGGTTTGTCCATCAAGTACATGCGAAGCATGTCTTCAAGCACCTGATTAACTCTCTCTATCTACCCATCTGTCTGAGGATGGTATGCAGTGCTAAAGTTTAGCTTTGTACCCAATTCTGCAAACAACCCCTTCCAGAAGTTGGAAGTGAACTTGACATCTCTGTCAGAGACTATTGCCTTTGTTAATCCATGCAATTTGAGGATATCCCTCATAAATATCTTTGAAATGTCTTCTGTCTTATGCGTAGACTTAACCGGTATAAAATGCGTTTCCTTTGTCAACTTGTCCACCACAGCCATGATGGAAACATGTTGTCTCCAAATCATCAACAATCCTGTAATGAAATCCATGGAAATAACTTCCCATTTCCATTCCGAAACTGGCAAGGGCTGCAACAAACCTGCTGGATGTTGATGCTCAACCTTTACCTGTTGACATTTCATACACCTTGAAATGTACTCAGCCATATCCTTTTTCATTCCTGGCCAAAAGTACTGCTTTCTAGCTGTAGCAATGGTCTTTTGGTATCTTGGGTGACTGGAATACAGAGCCTGATAGATTTCATCCATAACAACTCTCCTCAAACCTGCTACATCTAGAATATAAATTCTACCTTTATAAGTGAGAAGCCCATCTTCTTCTAATTTATATCCCTCATACCTCTTCTCAATACTTTGCTGTTGCAATTTGTCTTTTACTTGCTCATACAATTCATCTCCAGCAGCATGACTAACAATCTGCTGCCTCAAATCTGATTGGAAAATACTAAGAGATGCCACATGCATTTCTTGCATCTTCCTACTAAGTGCATCAGCTGCCTTGTTCTCCTTTCCCTTTATGTGCTTAATTTCAAAATCAAACTCACATAGAAATTCCAGCCATCTTGCATGTCTAGCATTCAGAGTAGGCTGATCAAACAAATACTTTAGTCCACAGTAATCTATTCTGAGCTCAAATCTCCTACCCATCAAGTAATGTATCCACATCTTGAGAGCATGTACTATGGCTGCAAGCTCTAGATCATGAGTGGCATAGTTCTTCTCATGCTCCTTCAGCTTTCTTGACTCATAACATATCACGTGATTGTCCTGCATAAAGAATCCTCCAAGACCTTGTCCGCATGCATCGTTTCACACCACAAAGTCCTTCTCTGGATCTGCAACTTTCAATACTATTGCACTGGTGAGAAGATTCTTCAATTGCTGGAAGCTTTCTTCACACCTTGATGTCCATTCGAACTTCATCCCCTTCTTTTGCGAATAAGTGATGGCATGTGCAACTTTGGAGAATCCCTCAATGAATCTCCGGTAGTATCCTGCAAGTCCCATAAAAGATCTTACATCTGTCACATTTCTTGGAGTAGGCCAATTCATAATGGCTTCAATCTTTTTAGGGTCCATAGATATACCCTCCTCTGAGATAATGTGACTGAAATACTGAATTCTATCTCTATAGAAGTCACACTTGCTCAGTTTTGCATACAGCTGATGCTCCCTAAGCAATTTCAATGTGAATCTCAAATGCTCTTCATGCTCTTTCTCATTCTTAGAATAAACAAGAATGTCATCAAGGAAAACAAGAACAAAATTGTCCAGATATCTACTGAATACACTATTCATAAGGCAAATAAATGTAGTTGGTGCATTTGTGCGACCAAATGGTACCACTACAAACTCATAATGTCCATACCTTGTTCTGAAGTCTGTCTTATGGATGTCTTCATCCTTGATTCTCACCTGATGGTAACCAGACCTCAAGTCAATCTTGGAAAATATTTTTTCTCCTCTCATTTGATCAAAGAGGTCATCAATACCAGGAAAACGATATTTATTCTTCACCGTAACCTTGTTCAATTGTCTGTAATCAATACACAACCTGAGTGTACCATATTTCTTATTTACAAACAGAATTGGTTCTCCCCAAGGAGACACACTCAGTCGGATATACTTCTTTTCCAAACACTCTTGCAACTACATCTTCAACTCTAGCATCTCCAGTGTACTCATCTTGTAGGGTCCCTTGGACATGGGTGTTGCTCCTGGAACAAGTTCAATAGTGAAGTCAATGTCCCTCTTTGGAGGAAGCCCTGGAATCTCATTAGGAAACACATCCCTGAATTCCAGTAACACCTGATAGTCCTCCAACCTAGGAGTTTCATCTCCTGATGTCTCCAAAATATGATATGCATACAATTGGCAACCCTTCCTACAGAACTTCTTTAATTGCATTGCTGAAACCTGCCATACTGAAATCACTTTTGGAATACCTTTCACAACTACTAGGTTCCCTTCTTCATTCATGCATTCAAAAGTCTTATTATAACAGTCAAGCTTCACCCTGTGAGCTTCTAACCAATCCATTCCAATGAGAACATCATAGGAACCAAGCGATAGAACATTCAGATCTACACAAGTGACCAATCCATCCATTACCAATGGAGATTTCTCCACCACTTCACTAACCTTTCTCTTAGTTCTAGTGGCTAGCTACACTAACCAAGATTTACTATACTTTACCTTCTTAAAAGCAAAAATCTCCACTACTATAGGAGTAATGTATCTGTGAGTAGAACTAGGGTCAATCAAAATAGAAATAGATTTCTCAACAATCTTACCTGCTACTTCAACCACAAGTTACTGGTGATCTGCTTGGCAGTCCTCCAGTGCTGCATAAATCCTAGGTATTGCCCTTGCTACTTGACCCACTGTTTCTACTTCTTGAATGTTATAAGCTGGTCTTGCACTCTCACTCTCGAGTGGACAATTCCTGTGCATGTGGTGTCCTCCACATTTCCAACATTGGAGTGGCCCTCTATTATGTTGTGGATCTTTAGGATTTTCTCCTGTCACTCCAACTGGCTTACTCGCAGGTTGGGATAGCTGCTTCTGCTGATTCCTAAAGTTAGAAGGTTTCAAACCTTTCTTTCTTTGGTTGAACTTCTCGTTCTTCTTGTCCTTCCATGCCTTATGGTAATTCAGCTTACCCTTGCTTTGATCATAGTAATACTTAGCCTTCCTTGTTGCTTCCTTAAGAGTTCTAGGTTCATAAAACTCGATTCTATCTTCGTAAGACT
This sequence comes from Pseudotsuga menziesii, assembly GCA_001517045.1. NCBI lineage: Eukaryota > Viridiplantae > Streptophyta > Pinopsida > Pinales > Pinaceae > Pseudotsuga > Pseudotsuga menziesii. The sequence goes on from LPNX010987167.1 coordinate 70,944, forward strand.
GAGGTAATCCACTCAGAAAACGTTGGACCTTCACTTTTTCATCTCTGATGTACCGGACATACCTCAACAGCTCCAAAAACGTATTTGCATATTCTTCCATGGTCCGCTATCCCAATATCAGCTCATGGAACTCCTTAATCTTGTCATCATAATACCTGTCAGAGAGGTGTTTCTGCTTGAAATACTTCTTGAAATATTTCCACTTAAGTCTCCATTCACTTATCCTCTTTACTTGCTTGAAGTGTTCCCACCAAATGGATGCTCTTCCATTCAAATTGAATATGGCAACTCTTGCCTTCATGTTTCCTGAATAATCATGCACTTGAAAGTAATTATTTATCCCAAGAAGCCAAGCTTCAGCTTCTTGTCCAGTCTTTACCTCACCATCAAATGTAGGAGGTTTAGATTTCCTAAATTCATCTCGAGAACGATCCCTATGGTGCCTTCTTCTTTTCTTATGAGGAGATGAACTTATATCCCCACTGGATACTTTTGAATTAGATGATCCACTAGAAGTCCTTCTCCTTCTCCTAGTGCTGCTCTTACTGCCCTCTGGCCTTGATATACATCGTCCAAAATCTATCTTTTTCTGTAAATCTGTCAAACTCTGCAATATGGCAGCATTCAACTGATGCTGCTCTTCCTGGGCTTTAACCAAGCTTCTCATGGTGGCTACAACATCTGATAGTGTCTCTTGGAATCTCCTTCCATTGGAATTAATGTCGTCATTCCCATTATGGACATTTTCTTCAATGGCATCTTCTGCTCGCTTGTAAAAATCCCTAGCATCATACCCATCATGGGTTCTCATGACTGAACCACCTCTGGCTTTACCACACTATTTTTTCTAGAGTACGGCTCTTGGAAGTTATCTAAAGTTCTGCAAATGTGTTTGTAGCAAACTGTTAGATGCACAATATTAATATAAATCAAAATTACTTACCTTTTCTTCTGGAAATTCATAAAACAACAATTATGCAAAAACACAAAATTTTCTCTATTTCATATTCAGCTCTATGACCACGGACAATCTGCTGAAATCTACTAAAAACCGACTGAAGACAGTTGAAAAGTGCTCGAAAAAGTACTAAGAAATTCTTATGAAAAACCCAAATTTCCTTAGGACCAATTGGACCTCTTCCCAGCTATTATGCCGACACTGTGGTAGTCAAAACAACTACACCTCCAATCTACATCGGTGATCAAGTTGATTGTGCATCGGGTGCATAGTCCTTTGGGAAGCCGCAACGATGGAACATGTTCTTACTTTGGTTTCCGCGGGAAAACATCTAGACTTCCGATTGGCGATATCAATGACTATTCTCTATAAGTCTTCCATAGCCGTAAGTGTATCAGCGGTTGAAGGTAATAGTTGCTGCAGCATCGGAGGGCTAGTTGACTAAGGAGCCACAATGGCGAGTCACCTTCCTTGAACTCTTTTCGATCGGTGATCCGATCCACTAACATTTCCCGATGGCTGATGATCTCATGCCTTATAGAAAATTTGAATTTTCCTCTTGCCTTGTCTTCTGTGGCATCGACTCTTCCATCTTCTATTCATCGGCAATCCAAGTCACTATACTTCCTGTCATTGCGGTGATATGAATGAAAACCTACCTCCTCTGTGATGGCGGTCGGCTATGTTATTACGTCGGATGATTAGTCTTCTAGGCAGCCGCAAGGGCGGAAATTGATCTCACTATAGGTTTCACGTAAATTATCAACTACCGGACCTACTAATTACATCAGGTGCATAGTGTCCTAGACTACCGCAACGGTGGATTCTCAAACCTTTAATGTACTCGATCGGTGACCCAATCCTCAATAACTTTCTGACAACCTTATACTTAAATGAAATTTTCAAATTTTCTTCTCATTAGCTGTCGGAAGTACTAATCATTGCGACATCGGCGGTTGAATCCTCTATCCGTCGAAATGATAGTTCGTTGCCTAGCCACAATAGCGGATGTTCAATCCACTAACTTCATCTGATGGCCGAATGATGCCAAGACTTAGAGAAATTTTCAAATTTTTCCCTTTAGTCTTTCTTTTTTCCGCTTGATCGGCTCAATTCTCTTCTTTTCGTCGACAAAATAGTTCCATCAGCAGCCGCAATAATGGAACACCATCTTCGATCTTCTTTCGATTGGCGGCCCAATCTACTAATGCTTTTTGATCGCCAAACTGATTTTGACCGGCATCGACAGTCGGAGCTTTTCCCTGTCGGAAGACTAGTGCTTTAGGCTTCTGCAATGATAGACGTACGAAACACTATCTTCTTCCGATAGCTGAGAATTTCGGGCTTTAAAAAAAATTTTAAACTTTCTTTACTACGTTGGTGGTCGAAACCACTAAGTGCTATGTGTCAGCGATCGAAGCAGTGGTGGTTGAACTTCTAATAATCAGTGTGCTAGTCCACATGGCAGCCACAACGATGGACTGACAAACAAATAATTTCTTCCGTGGTGTCGGAGAACCCAACAACTATTCTCCATCGACGGATGTCAAACAATTAGAAATTTTTTCACAATTTTCCTTCCAATTGTCCTCTGTTGGGTGTGTTTCCGCCTAGCTCTTTGTTGCATCAGAAGTCCATACCACTAAGTTTTTCGATGAACCGATAGTTCAAACACTTATACAATTTGTGAATTTTTGTGGAAGTTTTCTATTATAAACTTCTGATCTCTACTAGGCAGAAAGAAATCCTGCCTCTGTCACTACATCTTTCATGTTTCATTCAGGCCCATGTAGCAACATGAGCTTTGATACCACACTGTAGCGTCCTCGACCCTCTGACCAACAAAGAGGACACTACCATGGCATTAACCATTCGGGAAACTACCCCATGAACATATGCATTAATAAAATGTTGAAACAAAATGCATTGAAGTAGAACATACATAGATACAATTATTTATCATACATGACAGAAGCAACATACATTCATACAAGCATTCAACATGTTCATCATAATCATTAACAGTAAATAGGAGAATCATGCCCCTTCTCAATTTAGTTGCCACGAACATAGCTGGTTGGGGTTCATTTTAATTAAAGATTCATATTTACATGATGACAAAACTTAATATATATGCCACATGCCCCAATATACCATCGGTAACAAATTCAACCCGAAACATAACATAACCAATCGATGGTGGGGCCTTAGCCTTTAACTCTGCACCATGATTATTTACAATATGTACATCATGTACATCTAATGCAACGGGGTCAAAACCAAGGTGCTACATTTTTATTGGTAGATACAATGAATAAATTATATTGAGAGTTTTATTGATTGATACAGTGAGGGTTTGCGCCTATCCATCCTCCTATAAATGCTGACAATCAACCTCTCTTATGGATCTATTCAAGTCCTATTTTCTTCCCTCAGACTATGAATTTGTGATATCCTTCCCTATTGTATTATTTGAAACTATTGGTTTTTGCTTCAAAGTGTATATTATGGCTATTAATTTGTTTTAAAATTCTGTCTAGTTAGGGTTTCTAGGATTTCTCATTATTACGGTCACTCCACTAATAGGTGGGTGGTTGATTTACTACTTCATTTTTGACCTTCAAGTTTAGGATTTTGTAATTCTCATATTTTAGATAGAAAAACATGCAAAACAAGGAGGATGGGTATCTTAATTGATCCATATTAGGGAGCTCTTCCAATTTTGGAGGCTTGACACAAAGAACAGGGGTTAGGAAATTTAAGAAACCTAAGATAGTGTCATCCACGGTACCATCACTATCATACCATAATATGGTGCATATTAGGGATATGGATTTCTTATAATTTTAAAAGAAAAATATTATTTCATAAGGGGAAGGAGAGGTGGAGATTATAATCCCCCTTCCTATGTGTGGAGATAAACAATGAATTCTTTCAAAGGATTTCAATGACTAGTAATATGTTTCTAGGTTTTAATCATGGATGGTTTATAGATATGGGAGATTTGGAAATCATAGGTGACAAGGGTTTATACTAGTAGTGGCTTGGGATTGAGCCTCTTGAATAGTTCTATTTAAGTCAAACAATAGACCAAAATATCAAACATTTCATCATCATGGTCATAGATGTTTTCATATCCAGTAAAACTAGGTTTTAGAGGCTTATTTTTGGATGATTATACCTTTGCAAGTAAAATTTGACTAAAATTGGTAGGTTATAATAGAGGTGGCATAACTAGAGAAGGTAAAGAAAATATTTTATTGTTTATAGGAGGTAAAATATGGAAAATGTTTTAGCATTGTAACTACTTGTGGGGTAAAATATCGTTAGTGTGCTGATACGCATAGGTGTTGACTAGAATGGTATAGTAGATGCAAGGTTGCTTGTTCTTTTCTCCTATATGGAGAAGTAATAACATTGGAATTCAAATTTTCCTTCTTTTAACACTCAAACCATATTTAAAATTGTTTACAAGAAAATTTTCATTTAGCGCGCCTAAATGCCATCATATGGTATGATAGTACCCCACTTAAAACTTAAAATGTTATAGTTGGTGCACGTGGATACCAACATGTCTTTATTTTCATGCATTTTGGACTTAATGAATTATCTTATTGGGAAGAAAATAAATATCATTTGAAAAGGAAGTAACAACTTGGAGGCATAGTGGTACTAGAGAGGTATCTTTGGAGAATCAGTAACACTTGCACTTCTTCAATTTTCTCTTATTGTCGACCATTGAAATATTGGGCCTTCTCGAGATATTATTGATCTCTCTTATCCCCCTGACTACTTTAGTCCTAGGTCACTACCCTTTTTCCCATGTATCCTTGTTTTAGGTTCTTGATTGATTTCCTTTTCATCTCATGGATCCTAGCTGACTGTCATCGCACCAAATTCTCTGTTATTTCTTTAAGCACCTATGTGTATTGTGAAGCTTTAGTATATCCTCTCAAGTCTTAATTCATGTATTTTCAGTTCTTTTGAAATTAACTTGGATTATGAAGCTTTAGTATATTCTATGCAGTATTAGTATCTCATCAAATGTGGGATCTCTAGGTTGTACTGAGCCGCCAGGTTCCATCTATTCGAATCACCTTGTCTTGATATCTTCCTATTTGGAATTGCACTTCACTTTGTTTTGTAACCAACAATTGGTGTCCTTTATGCAGCCATGACACCTTGTAAGGTGTTGAATGCTTGACTTTCCTAAGATTCAACTTTTCCACAATTTTAGTGGACACCAAATTGTCGGTGCTTCCACTATCAACAACTACTTTGCAACATTTCCCTTGAACTTTGCATGTAGTTCGAAATAAGGCCTTCCTTTGTGAATACTCTACCACCTCCTTCTTTGGTTTCAATAACACCTTGTTCATAAGAAGATCCTCCAAAACCTCGAGTGCATTTTCTACCATAGGAGCTTGTGGATCTGCATGCTTTCCTTGTGTAATATAGTTTCCTCTTTATCCTACATTTTCATTGTCACAATGTTCATATGAGCAATGGCCTAGCTTGTTACATCTATAACACTGGTAGACTGAATCGCTACCTCTACCTCTACCTCTATGGTGGGATATTCCAACTCGAGGTTCATCTCCTTTCCCTATTTTATATTCTCGATTAGAACCACCAACTTCATCCTTGTAGGTTGGAACTTTCTCTCTTCTAGTTGTTTGTCCCTTTCCCTTGGTAGATCCTCTTCCTCTACCAAAGGTTTTCTTCTTGGATATATTCTCTTCTTCCCTTAGAGCATACTGATAAGCCCCTTCCATAGTGCTAGGAGACAACATACTAATCTCATCATGAATCTTCATTCAAAACCCATTGATGTATCTAGATATCTTATAAGAGGTATATTCATTGTAACATGACCTTAATTTTACCTTGTAAAACTCTTCTATGTACTCTCTAATAGTCAGTGAAATTTGTGTAAGGTTTTGCATCTGTCTATAGAGACTTAGTTTGTAGTCCTTGGGAAAGAATTTACCTAGCATCTTAGCAGTCATCCTATCCCAACTTTTTATTACTGACTTTATTCTCTTATTCCTCTCATCCTGCACACTATCCCACCATAGTGTTGCATGGAATTTCAATCTAGTTACAACTAGTTTTACCTTCTTGTCCTCCTCTATCTCTTCATAATCAAAGTATTGATCTAACTCTCATGTCCAGTCTATCTTCCCTTATGCTGAAAAATTCCGATCATAAGTAGACAAATAGGGTTTCAGTCTAGATCTAGAAACTACCTTAACAACTTCATCTTATTGCAATAGATAAATGCATGTTGAACCGAAAAGTTCCTAAAATAGAGGTGAAAAGATTCCCGTGGGAGGTGCTGAAATGTCAGCAAATCATTGAATTTCCCGTGACATATAAGGACATGCCCTCATAAGTATGAAAGAACCCACACATCAAGAGTATATGCTTGTGACATATAAGTACATGCCCACATAATTAATGTATCACTAGTCATATAGTAAATTCATAAAAGGTAAGCATGCATCATTGACAACATCATAATGATGGTTTACATTATTTCCTTTTCTCAAGAGGTTGTAGACATTTTTCCAAATCAAGTGCTTATCCAATTTGGAGAATTGATGTAAATGTATTCTATAACTTAAATGTGGGCATATTTAACTAGTTTTGGTCATTTTTAGTGCACCTATGATTCCATTATCAAGCATACAATTGAAACAAGTCAAGGACTTATTGAAATTCATCTCCATCCAAGTGGTCATACAATATAGTTGAAGAATATCTTTATAATCTCAGGATTCCCATAACAACTTTACTTTAGCTTTACCTATAAAGTGTTTAACTTTATCATTGAAATTCCTGTGACATGTAAGGACATGCCCTGATAATTAATGCATCAACAATCACCTAGTAAATTCATAAATGGTAATCATGCATCAATGATAACATCACAATGATGCTTTGCTTTATTTTTATTTTTTTTATCTAACCATATTACTCTCCCTATCAATATCTAGACTAATTTCTCCCCTTGAAACCTTGTTGGTCTGTTCATCTCAAGATATTGTCTCACATATATCTTTCAAATCAATGAAAAGTAATATCTCACAAATGTAGATTTCCGCAAACATATTGTATCTAATTTCTTTCTACATTTTACTTCATCTATTGTTATGGATTCCTGTAGGAATTTTTCAATTTTTTGTGCATTTTTGTGGGCATATTTCTTGACGTACATGGATATGTTTGAGTCCTGCAGGAATTTTTAAAGGTAGCACGGGAATTTTATCAGCCCAATGGGAATTTTCAAACTGGCTATGGGAATTTCTCCAAATCAACTTCTTATCCAATTTGGAAAATTGATTTAAATGTATTCTGCAACTTAAATGTATTTACTTGTAGACTGGGTGTATGTAAGTGAATATGCAAATCACCTCCTACGTCCTCATAACTGGAACACTCTAAACAATAAAGGTTTCAATGTAACATAATTAGGAAAATTATTAAGAGGATGACTACCTGCCTCTTAAAAAAAGACTCTAGCTCTCCTACTTTCTCTTGTACATCTTATAATATTTATGTAACTTATCTCGGTCCTTTGACTGAACTATAAGGAAAAATAGTATATGTACTTGTGCTATAATTTGACTATCCATATCTGATTTATTTGGAATGTATGGATCAATATTTGGGGAATTAATCTTCTCTACTTCGTTAATGCCTATTGGAGACCCTTGAGGCTTAGGGGGAATTGCATCCTGATCAAACTTGACATATTGACATACACATATATTCTGTAGGTATTGAATGCAAAATTTAGAGTCCTTAGAAACCTGGTTGTATCCCACATAAATTTCATTCAAACTAGAGGGTTCGAACAGGGACAGTGTTTATAAGGGTGATGATGGAACCCCATTCTTCTCTCTTGGTACCATACTCATCATATAAGATGGGTTCAATTTCAGAGTTGTTGTGCTTACTGGTACCCTAAAAGGCATCTAATACATCCTATCCATCCATTAATAATCCAATCAAGGCATGGATATCCTGCACATGAATTGGATAAGCCATGTCTAGCCATAAGGTTTTCCCATGCACTCAACTAATAAGGAACTTGGTGCATCTACTAGTTGTTAGAATAATCAACCCATAGTTATCTGCCTTAGACATTAATTAATCCATTTTTGTCTTATTTGCCTAGTTTCCATATTCCACCTTATGCAAGTTGTCATCTACACATCCATAGTGGTGAAACTTGATAATTTTGAGTCATGGAGCACTTGGGAAACCTCCTGGAATCAAATCTGCTTTATTCCTAGCCTCCCTAGCACCTGTCTACTTGTTCTGCTTTATTGCCTGCTTTTTCAGTGCTTTAAGGCAATTGGGAAAGTTTGACTAGGTGAAGTTAACTTGTTTTTTGTCCTCCACATCCTCCACTCTTTTCTCCTATGAAAAGCATGTATGAGTTGTCCATACACCCACTATTAGCTTGCCTAATTGATTTTTCCAATTCGTGAGTTCCTAGACAGTTTTGGAAACTGCTTTATGAACCTATGGGGTATTTGCTTAGATTTAGTAAGCCTGCTTTTGACTATATTCGAATGGAATCTTCATGCATTCGAATCTCTAATGTAATTATTTATTTTGGCAGCCTATGAATTCACAGGGTTCGCTATTGTACACTTATTCAATACAGTTTAGTGTTCAGCTCCATATTCCGTCTCTTTTGTGAGTAATTTTGCATGTGCAATTGGCAATTGATGTGAGTGTAATTATTCTAACACTAGGTTCAATTTCCACATGGTATCAGAGCCTTTGTAGATCTATTTCTCTCTTTCCAATTTGTTTTGCAGGTTCGACATCATTGGCTGGGAGCCTTCTACTGACTGCTGGGACAATTTCTAAGCTATGGATCAATCTCAGAAGATCATCTTGACTCCGTTTAACTTATTTGAATGGAAATAAAAGATGGAGATACTGTTGAGAGTGAAAGGCCTCTACAAAGTGACTATGGAAACAGAAGCAGAGCCCAATGCAGCTGCAGAGAAGATAAAATGGCACAACAAGAGGGATGAGGCCTATGGTCTCTTGTGTCTGAGTATATACAGAGACCTCCTTTTCCATCCTGATGGATTGACATCACCGCATGAAGTATGGGAGAATCTTGTTGATATTTTTGGAAATACAGATGAGATGAGGAAAAATCAAATCGAAAATGAACTGATCACCCTGAGTCCCAATAGCTTTGAATCCGTGCAACTCTACTTTTCCAAGTTCAAAGTACTTGTTTTGCAGCTAAAACAATGTGGGATCGAAAAGAAGGATGATCAGATGATCTTGGCCATACTCTCAAAGGTTTGCCCTAATTATTTAGTGTTTGTTTCAACCTTCTATGCCACAAAGTTGACAGCTCGAGCCTTTCAGATGCCTATCCTTTCAGATTTCATGGAATCTCTCACACAAGAACAAGATAAACTGGTGATGATGGGCACCACCAAACCATCCAAATACCAAGTTCTGGTTGCTGGAGATTTGAGGGTGGATTCAAAAATAAAAAGGAAAGATAAAAATCCACCTGAGCAAAAGAGAGACAAGAACAAGTCTCCGGAGGAGCCTCAAGGTTCCAAGAAGAACTACCAGAAGAAGAAGAACAAAGGAGAAATGAGCAAGTGCGCATACTGCAGTAAGGGAAATCATTCTGAGAGCTCCTGCATGAAGAATAAAATAGACATGCTGACCCAACTCCTGGAGAAGAATGGCATCTCCCTTCTAGACAGCTCAAAGAAGAGGGAAGGAGGATCAAGTTTAGAAGACAGAGAGAGAGTTCATGCATTGGTTGCTGGCACATCAAGCTCACCTAGTTTCATCATTGATTATGGAGCTTCAAGACTTATGGTTTCGACCAAGGAGGCATTCACCTCACTTGACATGTCGAAAGGTCCACCAATAGTACTGGGAGATGACTCTCTCACTAAAAGTTTGGGCAAAGGGAGGATTGATCTTGACCATGGTAAGTTCAGCAATGTGTTGTATGTTCCAGGTCTTGCCTCTAACCTCTTATCAGTGTATCAGATGACCCACACAGGGTCTCCAAAGAAAGTCATATTCTCCCTTGATGAAGTTGAGATCACAGAGATATCAAGTGGTAAAGTCATTACAAAAGGAGATGCAAATCATACTTCGAAGGTATACATGTTCTCACACTTCCTGCCCTACTCAAATCCCTCCGCTCTTCTGATTCATGCTAATGAGGCAAGCAAGATTTGGCATGAAATGTTTGGCCACCTAAATTACAAGTATCTTTCTGATCTTAGTGAAAAAGATATGGTCATAGGGTTACCCAAGATAAAATTTTCCAAAGGAGTCTGTCAAGGTTGCATCCTAGGAAAACACCCAAAGCATAAATTTGAGAGAGCTAGTCATGAGAGAACCTCTGCACCTCT
>LPNX010987167.1:81370-100890 GCA_001517045.1 Pseudotsuga menziesii
TATCCCATTCCCTCATATGTCCATGCGTCAAGACAAATATGCATTGAATTTCATAGATGACTTTTCCAGGTATTGCTGGGTTTACTTCCTGAAACACAAGTCTGAAGTTTTTGGCCTCTTCAAAGTCTTTAAGGATTTGGTTGAAAACCTGTCTGGGAGGAAAATCAAGGTCCTCATATCTGAAAATGGTGGTGAGTATGTCAAGTCTGAGTTTATTCAATATTGTGTAGATGCAGGTATTCAGATGCAGCATTCTATCCCTTACACACCACAGCAGAATGGTGTTGCTGAGAGGAAGAACAGATCACTAAAAGAGATGGCAACCTACATGATGGAGGCTAAGAATTTGCCACCAAAGTACTAGGCTGAAGCTATAAACTATGCAGCCTATATCCAGAATAGGGTGCCTCATAAACATATTGATGGTATGACTCCTTTCGAATCATGGAGTGGGCACAAGCCAGATGTGACCCATTTCGGGATTTTTTGCTCAAGGGCTTGCGCTAGAATTCCAACAGAAAAGAGAAAGGATTTGCAGCCCCAAAGCCAAGAGTGTCTATTTGTTGGGCACTCTAAAGATTCAAAAGGGTACAAGCTGATAAATTTGAGCACAAACAAATCCTTCATTGAAAAGTGTGTTCAATTTCAAGAAGAACCCCTAGAAACAGTGGGAGTTGGAGAAGCCTCTTCCCACCAGAACCTCTGAATGTAACTGAAGAGATAGTTGAACAGGATGATTCTGATATGTCTGATAGTGATGATTTTATTTCATATCCTAACATCCCTACAAGGCCAAAATGGGAATCCAAGACCATTCATGCAGCTGGAGATCTAGCTAGAAATCCTAATGACCCTAGAAGGACTATATCTCAATTTGAGAGTGCTCTATGCATGAAAGATCCTATGTTTGCTCAGAAATTCTATCTGATAGTGGAATCAGATCCTCAGACATATGAAGATGCAGTAGGAGATCCAACATGGCAAACAGCCATGAAGGAAGAGTTTAGCTCACTCCAGAAGAGAAACACTTGGGATCTGGTTGATCTTCCCCCAAGGAGGAAGCTAGTTCAGTGTAAGTGGGTGTACATGACCAAATTTTCTGCTTATGGTTCACCTCTAAAGTACAAGGCTAGATTGGTAGCTAAGGGCTATTCACAGGTTCATGGGATAGACTACAATGAGACCTTTGCACCAGTGGCAAAGATGGACTACATCAGGCTAGCCTTAGCCATTGCAGCTTCAAAGAAATGGGAAGTACATCACATGGATGTGAAGTGTGCGTTCCTGAATGGAGATCTCACTAAAGAGATATACATGCAGAAGCCTCAAGTATTTGCTACTAACCCATCTCTTGTGTGCAGGATAAAGAAGTCATTGTATGGGCTTAAGCAAGCCCCCAGAGCTTGGTATGCCAAGATTGATAGCTTTCTGCTATCATTGAATTTTGTTCGATGTAAATCAGATCCAAATGTATATTTGAAGTTGATTAATGGTTCATTAATGATCATTGTTTTATATGTTGATGACCTCCTCATTACAGGAAGCTCAAAGGATGAAATTGCTTCCTTGAAGGGTGCAATGAACCAAGCCTTCTCCATGACAGATTTGGGGCTATTGAGCCAACTCTTGGGGCTTGAAATAGCTCAAACCAAAGATGGAATCAAGGTGCACCAGTCCAAGTATGCGTTGGATTTGCTGAACAAATTTAGAATGAATGATTTCAAGCCAAGAAAGACTCCTTTCCTTTCAGGAGTGAAGCTTGAAGAAGCTGATTCTTCACCTATAGTAAACAATACACTGTATAGGCAATTTATTGGATGTTTGTTGTATCTTACACATACTAGACCTGATATTTATTATGCAGTAAGTGTGGCTTCTAGATACATGGATCAGCCTCCTGAGATCCATTGGAAAGTAGCCAAAAGGATCCTTAACTTTGTTCAGGGAACAAGGACACATGGGATCTTCTATAAAGATAAATCTGATCTTGATTGGATTGGGTTTACTGACAGTGATTGGACAGGTGATAGCATTGATAGAAATTCAACATTAGGATATGTGTTCATGCTTGCAGAAGGGTCAATCAACTGGTCAAGCAAGAAATAGAGTGCCATTGCACTCTCATCTACAGAAGCAGAGTACAGAGGAGTTGTAAATGCATCAACTCAATGTTTATGGTTGCAGGGGTTACTTGGAGAGTGTGGCTTCGAATCAGAATACTCAACTACTATCTACTATGATAATCAGAGTACCATTCAAATCTACAATGATCGAGTTCAGAAGCAGAGAACCAAACACATTGAGATCCATATGCACTACATCAGACAGCTTGTGCATGATGGCACCATTCACCTACTCTTCTGTTCATCTTCAGAACAAGTAGCTGATATCATCACCAAAGTAGTTTGTGAGAAGACATTCAGCAATATCAAATCACTAATGGGGATTGCTGATCATGCTACGAAGCATGAGTGATGACAAGATTTCCAAATTTTGTTTTACAGTCCACGTTTAAGGGAGGATTTTCCCATTGGGTTTTTGCCTTTTTCCTTGGTTAAATGGACATGCAGTATGTAAAGAATGACTAAGCCTTGTTTCTAGGCCCTATAATTTTCTGATATATTACTCATAATTCAGGCTTAATGGGGGGTGTTAGAATAATCAACCCATAGTTAGCTACGTTAGACATTAATTAATCCATTTTTGTCTTATTTGCCTAGTTTCCATATTTTACCTTATGCAAGTTGTCATTTACACATCCATAGTGGTCAAAATTGATAATTTTGAGTCATGGAGCACTTGGGAAACCTCCTGGAATCAAATTTTCTTTATTCCTGGCCTCCCTAGCACCTCTCTGCTTTTTCTGCTTTATTGCCTGCTTTTTTAGTGCTTTAAGGAAATTGGGAAAGTTTGACTAGGTGAAGTTAACTTGTTTTTTGTCCTCCACATCCTCCACTCTTTTCTCCTATGAAAATCATGTATGATTTTTCCATCCATCCACTATTAGCTTTCCTAATTGATTTTTCCAATTCATGAGCTCCTAGACAGTTTTGGAAACTGCTTTATCCACCTATGGGGGATTTGCTTAGATTTAGTAAGCCTACTTTTGACTAGATTCGAATGGCATATTCATGCATTCGAATCCCTCATGTAATTATTTATTGTGGCATCCTATGACTTCACAGGGTTGTCTATTGTACACTTATTCAATACAGTTTAGTGTTCAGCTCCATATTCAGTCTCTTTTGTGAGTAATTTTGCATGTGCAATTGGCAATTGATGTGAGTGTAATTGTTCTAACACTGGGTTCAATTTCCACACTAGTTTCCCTAGTGGTTACAAATACTAGTAGGTCAAGTAGATATCATTGTGAGAGAGACCACATTTCAGAAGGGGTGCACCACCATAGAAGAGAGACACTATTCCTTAGAAAGAGTGCATAGTTTAGATCTTCCATGTAAGTCTATATAAGTGTCCATGAAGGCTCCACACAATTCTTAGAATTGGTGTTGGTGGGTAACATATGGAGTTTAGTGAGATGTTTGAGACTAGTTATTTTACACTATAATTCACAACAAATATTGTACTTCAAATCTAGGCATACCTCTAGGCTCTTATAATGATGTTGGAAGGAAACAAGTATTAGATATTAAATGTCCTCCTCGAAACTGATGTCCTCCTTGAAATAATATAGGATAGAATATATATTTCAAGCACATAGATTATTACTTATTAGTATAGGATTTATTTAAGTCTTGAGAGATATTATTAGGATGAAAAACGAGAAAATGGAACACATCCATCTGCAGAGGATTGAGAAACATCCATCCATCCCAAATCTCCTACTTTCAATGGAATCCTTCTATCATATATTACCTCCATTTTCCTACCTCATAAAAATGAACACATGCAATATTTCAGATCTATCTTATGCTACCTCAGAATATGAAGTTTGAACCATTCCCATCCTAAAAGAAATGAAACTATCATGTTCAACAATCAACAAATTAAGAATGAACACTCTATATTTTGTTAGATGGGCTAGATTCAAAATGTGTGATAATGGTAGCATATCCATTAGATGGCATCAAAGGACTAAAACTATGCTCCAAGGTATGAATTGACCCGCACAAAATCAACTTCTAGGATACCAAAACAAAAAACTTTAGAGAATACTTTATTATATATATAAAACTTCTCAAATTACCAATTTTGATTTATTTTCTATTATGAAGAGAGTTATATTATGAACATATTTCATACTATCTCTTTCTCCCATATCTTGAGGGAATTCAAATTTCCTAGACCATTTTGAATTTAGTAATCAAGGCTAGAGATCTTAATATTTGGAAACTCTATTGTCTTTTTCTAGTAAAGTGTTTTGAAATTTTGGACATTTTATAAATGGAATGTTTTATTAACCAGAAGACTATAATAAGTAATTACAATCTTGGATAAAGGAAATTCTCTGTTTTTGTGAAAGATATTTAGGGCTAAGAAATGCATATTTAAACATAGGCTCACTTTAATCTGTGGATTTATGGTTGTTCTTACATGTACAAGAAGTTACAATAGGCTTCTTTAGTTTCCTATATTTGGATATGCCTTTGTTTTATTGTTGATTCAAGGTGTTTTAATGTCTCTTGCTGCTAAAAAATGCTCCCAATGTGCCTAAAACTTTCACACACTACTGCATGGGTGTTGATAATTGGACATCAATCCTCAAATTCAACCCAAAGCTATGAATTAGGATTATTATTGCTGAAATTAACCAAGGTTTAAAAATAATGTTCTCCATTGCTTATTAGATACACAATCATGGAGAATTAAGGTTGCTTTCACACCCAGGTTTTCCCAGACTTGAGGGATCATACTTCTTGCTGCTATTTCTAAGATGTACATCATTTGCTTATGATGTTTTTTAGCAAGTTCAATACAAGAAGAAATGTTTGAGGAGTCTCCCATTGATAGTAGCCTCCAATATTTCACCATTTAGCTCTGAAAGAATGAAATTATTGTTGTCTTGTACAACTGAGATGGGATAGGGACCCATCCAAAGATTATCAAACTTTCCATGTTTTCCTTTATTTTCTCTTTTAGCATCCCAACTGAGAACCAAGTCTCATGGCTAGAAATCCCTTGCTATGGCCTTCTTATCAATATTAGTTTTACGTTTCTTTTATGATGCACTAGCAATTTCAAACTGACTTGTTCCCTTTCTTGTTTCACTCCTATCGATTCATAAATCCTACTGACCAAATCATTTGACTTTGTTTCATTTTGGATCAATTTTGTTAACTTTTCATATGCTTAGCTAATACATCAGTATTTCATTTCATTTTCATAACAAAAGCATATAAGCAGGACCACTGAAAGAAACAGTATCACAAGAACAACACAGATTTATCCTGGGAAAACCCTAAAGGGAAAAACCCAACAAAATCTTCCTCAATATAGATGCCCAAAAAGATAAAATGTAAAACCAACAAGGAGATCAAAGCTCGATCCTCCTCCTTCTCCGGCTTCTTCTCTCTCTCCACTAATGCGCTACACAAGTGAGAGTGTGTGCTCCAAATGAGGAGCACTACACCTCTATTTATATTCATCCATTTACTTTAATTAACTCATCTGAAATGTAGGCTCTAGTTAATCATGTAGGCTCGAGTTACACATGTAGGCTCAAGTAACCACAATGGGGTGCTAATGACCCACCTTTACAATTAGAGGGGACTACCTCATGACTCTTATTAGTTCTTTCAATTAGAAGCATCGGGGTAAAAATTAATACAAGTGGTTCTCCCGGTAGGACCATCGAGGACCGCAAAAAGATATGTATAGAATATTCTTCGAAGTTACAATATTTCAACACTCCCCCTTAACGAGAAGGGTATTCTACAACAACATCAACACCAACAATAACTAAAGAGAGAGAGAGAATCATCAACATCATTAGGGTAACACATATATAAATCATTGGAAGCTTTTCAACATCATGTAGTCTTCATATTCAATCTTCAGTCTTCAACAACATCAACACTTTGACCACTTCGATCAGCAACAATCTTTAGCACTTTGACCTTTCGATCAACAACAACATCTTTAGAATTTTTACATTTCGATCAGAAAAAACATCATCATCATATTCTGATCTTTTAAATAACGACATCATCATCATCATACTCTGATCTTTCGAACAAGAACATCATCATCATCATACTCTGATCTTTCGAACACCAACATCATCATCATTATACTCTGATATTTCGATCCTTACGTCATCATCATCAACAACAACTTGCAATCCACAACACGAAGATGAAATTATTTGGATCACTTTTGGACCTAAGTCCAAGGATGATACAATCCTATCACATTCTTGACAATCAAAGTCACTAGGATTGATTATAGGATAATCAGTCCCTATCACTTTAGGATTAGGTCCAAGGATGATGCAATCCTACCACATTATTGACAACTGAATTCACCGGATTTATTACGGGATGATCAGTCCCTATAACTTTAGGACTAGGTCCAAGGATGATGTAATCCTACCACATTCTTAGGGACCGAAGCCTCTGGATACCATTCTGAACTAAAGTTCAAGGATGATGCAATCCTACCACATTCTCGGGGACCGAAGCCTCCGGATACCATTCTGAACCGAAGTTCAAGGATGATGCAATCCTACCACATTCTCAGGGACCAAAGCCTTCGGATACCATTCTGAACCAAATTTCAAGGATGATGCAATCCCTCTACATTCTTGAAGACCGAGGTCACCGGATCACTTTAGGGAAAATGCCCAGGGATGATACAATCCCACTACATTCTCAAGGACCAAATTCACCGGATCTATTCTGGACAGATGTCCCAGGATGATACAATCCCTCTTCATTCTTAAGGACCAAGGTCACCGGATCACTTTAGGGAAAGTGCCCAAGGATGATACAATCCCAGTACATTCTCAAGGACCAAAGTCACTGGATATATTCTGGACAGATGTCCCAGGATAATACAATCCCTCTTCATTCTAGAGGACTGAGGTCACCAGATCACTTTAGGGAAAGTGCCCAGGGATGATACAATCCCATTGCAACATCACTACTCCCCCTTTCAAGGAAGGTCTTTCTGAAACACACCAAGCTTGTCTCGAAAGTGTTCAAACTTTACTTGAGACAAAGGCTTCGTTAGCACATCAACAACTTGTTCATCGGTACTCACATACTGGAGCTTTATGGCTCCCTTCTGCATCATATCTTGAATATAGAAATACCTCAATTATATGTGCTTCGATCTATCATGGAATACTGGGTTCTCTATCATCTTTATACAACTTTGATTATCGCATAGAATCATGGTAGTGTCCAACTCTAGGTTGAATAATCCTAACATCAGCTTCAGAAGCCATATAGATTCACAACCAGTAGAGCAAGCTGCTAAATATTCTGCTTCAGTTGAGCTTAGATCAAGACTAGACTGCTTTCTGCTAAACCATGAAATCATAGCAGATCCCAGACTATAACATCCTCGTGAAGTGCTTTTTCTATCTGAGATACTTCCAACCCAATCTGCATCTGTGTATCCATACAATCTATACTCATGGCTACCATCATAGTATAGACCAAATTCTATAGTCCCTTTCAAATATCTCATCACATGTTTTGTAGCTACTAAGTGAACCCATCTTGGTTGAACAAGAAATTGACTCAAGGTGTTCACAGAAAAACAAATGTATGGTCTGGTATTTGTCAAATACATCAATGACCCAATGATCTATCTATAGTGAGTTACATCCACTAATTCTCATGGGTCATCAGCTAACAACTTCAGTATGGAGTCCATGGGTGTGGCCATGGATTTTCATTCCAACATATTGAATCTCTTTAATATCTATACCGTATACTTTCCTTGGTTGAGAAAGATTCCTTCTGAACTTTGCCATACTTCCAGACCTAGGAAATAATGCATTAACCCAATGTCTTTCATTTCAAATTCTTTTTCTAGTTTCTTATTGCTTTCCATAATGTATTTCTCATTCCCTGTCAAGAATAAGTCATCCACATATAATAGCAGGATGACAGGTTCATCTTTTACAACCTTAAGATAAAGGTTAGGATCAGCTTTAGTCTTGGTGAATCCCATGCTTGATAGCAAACTATCTATCCTTCCATACCAAGCTCAAGGAGCTTGTTTTAGGCCATACAAGGCCTTCCTCAACTTGCATACGTGAGTATGTCTATATTCAACTTCAAATCCTTGTGGTTGTACTATGTATACTTCTTCTTCGATCACACCATTCAGAAAAACCATTTTCACATCCATTTGGTGTAAGTCCCATTTCATCATAGATGCAAGTGCCATGATAGCTCTAATTGAAGTATACCGTGCTACTGGGGAAAATGTTTCTTCATAATCAATTCCCTCTTTCTGAGAGAATCCTCTGGCCACAAATATTGCTTTATACTTCTCGATACTTCCGTCAGCTGCATGCTTTATTTTGAATATCCATTTGGAGGATACTATAGTCTTTCCTTCTCATTTGGGAACTATATCCCATACATCATTCTTCATTATTGACTGGTATTCTTCAGTCATTGCTTCTACCCATTATTTCTTGTGTACAGCTTCCTCATGGCTTGTAGGTTCTTGATCTACAAGATCACACATCAAGGCTACATAATTGGAAAAATTCTTAGGCTTCTTTATTTCCCTTGTGGAGCCTTCAGGAGCTCCATATATTTCTGCCTCTCGTATAATTTCTCTTTTCCAAGCAGGTTTTATCTTTCTTGACATCTCCATCATGGGAGGTTCTTGAGGTTCTGCTAAGTCATTTTCTTCAAGACCTCCATCTTCAGGGAGACATGTGGTTTCTTTATTTCTGGGAGATGTCTCTAATTCTTCATGTTGGCACTTCCTGGATCTCTTGAGGGCTGTCTCTTCATTAAATGTCACATCTTGACTGATTTCCATGTGATGGAATCCAGGAATATAGATTCTGAATGTTTTGGATACTTCACAATATCCAACAAATATCCCCTTCTTTTCGGAAGGGTCTAACTTGGTTCTTTTCTCTTTCGGTATATGAATATATACTGGACAACCAAATATCTTGAGGTGACTTACCTCAGGCTTCTTTCCTGTGAATATCTCTTCTTGAGTCTTGAACCAAAGAGCACTGTGAGATATTAGATTGTGCACATACACAGCATTTCTTGCTACTTCTGCCTATAGATGCATTGGAAGATCTTGATCATATATCATTGTCTTCACTACCTCCATGATGGTTATGTTCTGTCTTTCCACAACCCCAAATTGTTGCGGGTTGTAGGGAGTAGTTAGTTCCCTCTTGATTCTGGCATCTTTGCAAAAAGCCTCAAACTGTTTTGAGGTATATTCTCCTCCATTGTCTGATCAGAGTGTCTTTATCTTCTTGTCTGAAAGATTCTCTATCAAGGCTTTGAACTCCTTGAATTTCTCAAACACTTCACTTTTTTCTTTCAAGAAGTATATCCAAGTCCTTATTGAAAAATCATCAATGAATTTGATATATTATTCAAAAACACTTAAGGATGTAGAAGACATTGGACCACATACATCTAAATGAATCAATTCCAACGTACCTTTTGTTTTAGTTTCACTCTTCGAAAATGGATTCTTGATGTTCTTTCCCTTCGTACATCCTTTGCAACTGCTTTCATGCTTGATATTCATATCCGGTAATCCCGTCACTACTTTGTTCACATGAAGTAGAGCCTTGTAGTTGATGTGGGCAAGACTTCTATGCCATAGTTTACTAGGGTCAGTGGACGCATGAACAAAGGTTGTTTCTGAGTGCCCTTTGAGTTTATACAGGCCTCCTTCTTCTTCACCAATGATGATTGCATCTTCAATATTTTTTCCTTTGGGCCACATGAGTACTTGGCCATCTATGCAAGAAACTTTGAATCCTTTCTTATCTAACGTTGAGATAGAAAGTAAGTTCTTCTTTGAACCAGGTAGTTATAATACATCTTTCATCTTTAGAGGATTACCTAAATCAAGTTTGTAGCTTGCTTCACCAACTCCTTTGATTGGATATTGATAGTCATCTCCTAGGGATACCTTCTAAGGAGAGCTTCTTTCTTCAAGTTTGGACAGATTTTTCTTTTGTCCCATCATGTTCTTTGAAGCACCACTATCAATAACCCAAGTGTCTTCTCCAGGTGTTATAGACACAGAGAGTGTGGAGAATAGTACATACTCTTCTGCATCTTCTTCTCTTGCTTACTTTCTTGGAGGTCCTTCTTCTTCTTCTTCTTCTTCTTCTTCTTCATCTTCATCTTTTGCTAGATGAGCATGATATCTTTTTTTGTTGATGATCCTCTTCTTATATTCTTGCTTCTTTATAGGAAAATTTCAGGCAATGTGTCCTATCTTATCACAATGAAAACATTGAAAGCCAGGGTAGTCTTTCTCTGGATGATTTTCCCTTCTTCTTTGGATTCTTCTGGGAGGTTGAGACTCCTTGAAGTTTCTTCTCCTAAATTTAGGTTGAATTCTTATTTTCTTTGTGTGAGTGGCTAGGGCTTGATCATCTTCCTTTAGTAATGCTTCTCTATTTGCCACTCTAGTCTCTTCCTGAATGCAGTCTTCCCATACTACTTCAAACATCATGCTTTCTTTTCTGGCACACATCATCTGGATGAAGGATTCCCAGGGTCTAGTGAGACCATTGAGAACAATCATAACCAATTCATCTTCATCAAGATTATCTCCAACAGCTTCTAGTTGCTCTTTGATCTAAGAAACCCTTGTGAAGTAGTCTTGGATGGATTCTCCATGACTCATCTTGGTACTCTTCAGTTGAGCTCTTAGATTCATCTTCTTGTTGATGTTTCTTCCCTCATACATTCTAGAAAGGGATCCTACATTTATTTTGCAGTCTTCTTGGATGACACTTGAGGGATCAAGTGATCCTTGATGGAGTCAGCAATAATCCTTTGTGCTCTAATCATATCCTTTCTGTGCTTCTCCTTGGCTTCAGCTTCTTCAGGTTCTGAGACTTCTTCTTTGACATACTTATCAAGATCATTATCTTCGAGAATGAGACCAATCTTGTATTTCCATGCTCAAAAATTCTCCATTCCTTCTAGCTTGTCCTCAAGCTTAGTGCTTGGGGCAATCTTATCAGAAAATCACAAAAAAATTGAAATTTTGCAGAATGAGAAATTGACCTTACCAGGAGATGTGCTTGAATGAGGTGAGTTGACTGGTGAGCTTGGATTCTAGATACTTCAATTCTTCACCTTCCAAATTAGACTTGCAAGATTCAACTTCTGCAGTTTTCTGGTTCAACAGTTTTCTAGTATGGCTGTCAAACTAGGGTTTGACTTTTTCGGAGACTCGCACATCCAAAAACTGTGATTCCAGGCTCAAAAGATGTGCTCTGGCAGGGTGCAACTTTCCATGCAATCAGTTTTCCGAAACTCAAAATTTTTCTTGAAACCCTAATTTCTTCTGGGGAGAGAGTGAGAGGGCTATTTTTCCTTATGAAGGTTGTCCTATTCATGGTGGCTCTGATACCATGTTAACTTTTCATATTCTTAGCCAATACATCAGTATTTCATTTCATTTTCATAACAAAAGCATATAAGCAGGATCACTTAAAGAAACAGTATCACATGAATAACACCGATTTATCCTAGGAAAACCCTAAAGGGAAAACCCCATCAAAACCTTCCTCAATATAGATGCCCAAAAAGATAAAAGGTAAAACCAACAAGGAGATCAAAGCCTGATCCTCATCCTTCTCCAGCTATTTCTCTCTCTCCACTAATGCGCTACACAAGTGAGAGTGTGTGCTCCAAATGAGGAGCGCTACACCTCTATTTATATTCATCCATTCACTTTAATTAACTCATCCAACATGTAGGATCGATTTAATCATGTAGGATCGAGTTACACAGGTAGGCTCAAGTAACCACACTGGGGTGCTAATGACCCACCTTTACAATTAGAGGGGACTACTTCATGACTCTTATTAGTTCTTCCGATTAGAAGCATCGGGGTACAAAGTAATACAAGCGGTTCTCCTAGTAGGGCCATCGGGGACCACAAAAAGATAGGTATAGAATATTCTTCGAAGTTACAATATTTCAACAAATTTGAGCACAAGTAGGTCCAATTGGATGCGAAGAGCTATTTATTTTCCATAGACCAATTGAAAAGGAGAGGTTCTAATGGATATTTTGACACTTATTCTATCATCCCAGAGATCATACCTCAAATTTACATCCCAAGTTGTTTTTGTTTACTAACAACATCTTATTTATTATCCTAAGTAGTATTTTTTTTCTATGATTCAACCAATCCATTTCCCCTTGGATACTATGGGGTGGAATGAAGTAGATCCGTATGAAAATATTCATGATTGTATTGTGCATGATTTTATTTGATGATATTATGTAAAATGAATCATGAAAATGTTTTTTCAATAAAATATATGTAGGTGGAATAAGATGCCTTGAATGTGGTAGTATGATATTGTTCCATATGAATTTTCCTATGGATATTGCACACATTGAATTGCCATATATCATGGTCAAATGGAGGCCATATGAGTATGTTAAATCATTGAGTGGAGGCCTCTCGGTACAAATAAAGAATATGTGTGAAAATGGTGAAATACATTGTAGGTCATGATATATTTTCATAGTGTAGAGTATTTATGGTTGTGTGATATTGTATTCATTTTTTACCATATTGCTAGGAAAATGAATATTGTACACTGAGAGAATATATCATCGCATACACTAAGAA
This sequence comes from Pseudotsuga menziesii, assembly GCA_001517045.1. Classification (NCBI taxonomy): domain Eukaryota; kingdom Viridiplantae; phylum Streptophyta; class Pinopsida; order Pinales; family Pinaceae; genus Pseudotsuga; species Pseudotsuga menziesii. The sequence goes on from LPNX010987167.1 coordinate 94,169, forward strand.
TAACGCAAGATGCTTGGATATCTTGGAGGTAGTATATTGAATCATGGAAAATCTTGGAAATACTTGTTCTTTAAGTAGAAGCGATAGTGTATGGGTCTATACTCTGCTACGATCAATTTTATTTTAGGTTTAAGATCTGGAAGTTTTAAATGTTTTTTCTAATTTTAATGTTTATTATTTATGTTGATAATTTTTAACGTTTATTATTACTTTAATGTTTATTATTTATTTTTGAGTGGTTTCTTTTTGTTTTTGGGAATTGTTTTTTGGGAGCTATGAGTACTAAAACAATTAATATACCTATATTTGTGCTTTTTACAATTTATATGCGAAATGTTTGTTCACTTTGTTGGATAGATTATTTTTGAATATGTGTGACATATTCTGAAGACTATGGTTATCTTCAAGGGGCTGGCCACACCTTGCTTAGGTAACCTGACGAAGATGAGATGACCACATGAGCATCCTTATCCAGTTATGATGAGTATGAGTTTCCACTCTTTGCATGAGAAACATGATATGTATGAAGACATACAATTGAGAAGTTCGGGTAACCTACCCTCACCTTCTCTGGATGTCCAAACTTTATTTTCCTTTTTCCCATGTCATCATCCTTTCTGATCAACCTTTATATTCCTTTTTTCAATGTCATCATTCTATGTCATCAACATCCTTTTTCCTTTACTGTTGTACCTTTCATCTCCATCCAAGTGGTCGTACAATATATTTGAATAATATATTTATAAACCGAGTATTCCCATAACAACTTTGCTTTAGCTGTACTTTTAAAGTATTTAAATTAATCTTTCTAATACCTGTGACATATAAGGACATTCCCGGATAATGAATGTACCAACATTCATCTAGTAAATTGATAAAAGGTAAGCATGCATCAATAAAAAAATCACAATGCTGCTTCACTTTATTTTCTTTTCTTTATCTAACAATAATACTCCCCCTATCAATATGTAGACTAATTTCCCACCCTTAAATCTTGTTGGTTTTCTCATCTCAAGATATTTATTTCTTCATTTTACTTCATCCAATTTCTGTAAACATATTGTAGTTAATTTATTTCAGCATTTTACTTCATCTATTCCTATGGCTACATGCTATATTTTTTCAACCTTTTTGTGTGTATTTGTGAGAATTTGTGTGGACCTGCATGCATATGTTTGACGCATGTGGGAATTTTATAAGGTAGTGTAGGTATTTTATCAGTCCCATAGGCATTTACAAACTGGTTGCAAGTAATCTCTGAATAGGTTGCTGACATTTTTCCAAATCATGTACTTATCCAATTTGGAGAATTGATGTAAGTGTATTCTGCAACTTAAATGTGGGAATATTTAACTAGCTGCGAGAATTTTTATAGGCTACGGGAATTTTAGAGGCATTTTTTTTAGGATAAGGGAGCTCTTCCCTAACATCTTATGTTGTGTTTATAATTGGTTCATAATTGATATATCATGCTACTATTATATATTGGTGCCTTTCATTAACAACTTATATCTAATATATATTGCTACTGTTATTAGTGTTATTGTAACTCATTCTTTCTGGGACATGCTCGACATGAAGGATATTGAGGTATATTTTTTCTATGTTGGACATGTGTAATGCCCCCAAAAATTTGATTTTTTTTTTTATTAGGCTAGTTAAATACTACCTTAACTGGACATTAACTTATCTTCTGCAAAATGTGTTGATCTTTGTTTGCAAAATCGAAGTGCCGTAAGTTTTTCTTATTGTTTCTAGGTGTTTTATTGATGTGATTACTAATGTAATTCTATAATGTGTTTATGTTACTTGATCTGATTTAGATGATCATATTGTTCATTGATTATTTCTTATCATGCAGGTGCATGGGTGTTAAGTTATAACTTACTTCCTGGATTATAAGTTTTGTTTGTTTGTTCACGGGAAGTCCTGAATTAACTTGTAATTGTCAATGGGTAGAGTGGTAGGACTTGTATCATTCATATGACCACTTGGAGAGGTAACTGGTTTTTACTTGATGTTACACTGTTTAATTAGTTCATGTTGAACTAACGAAACTATTCTTCATTTTGTGCAGGTTTAATAGGTGACAAAAAATTTCTACGACAAGTAAACATTGACAAGCTACCTATGCTAAAAATACTCCATTTCTTGTGAAGACAAGAGGACCAAAGTCCTATCCTAGCAAATCTTACTGCTATTGTTAGTGTTATCATTTACGCATGGCTAGGTTTATTTAGACCTAAATATAACTCGTTAGCATTATTATAGTGCTTTTAAGACTTAAATAAAATTCAATCCTGAGCTTAGTATTTATATGGTTTGCATGTATTTATTCATGTAGGTAAAAAGGCTTAATTCATAAGACTTAGCCACGATGTATTTAAAGTTTACATACCATGTGATATATGTGTATGGATCCATTCATGGAATATTTCAAATTCCATGAATCTTGTCTTAGCAATGTCAATGAATATAATGATGGGGGGTTTCAATGCAAAAGGAATTTTCAATATAAAGTCGCGATTGGGTTTTGGAACTATAGGCATCAGGAGAAATTTTGACGTTGGTAGTAGACAAGGTGGTGGAGTAAATGCTCCTCGACATGGGGCAAGCTCAATCCCTAAGCTTGGTCTATTCTAGTTGAATGATTCATTTGTCTCTATGGTGGTTATGATCTATTCAGCTCTCTAGATTTTGTCACTGCGTGAGGTCCAGTTCGCATCAACACCATGGGAAGGTATGCTTTCCACCTAGGCTTGCATCATTGTTTACGTTTTGTTTCAGTTAGAGGATTGGTATACTTCTAATGTTTCTCTATTCCTTGTTTGTAGGTGGCAGGGCTTCCATTGCATGGGTCGTGGTGTCTTTTAGGTTGTCAACGCATACCCTTCACGGGCAAGCCTTGTATAAACAAGCCTGAACTTGTTAGCTTTGCGTATGAATGTTTTAACAGATGTTTGAGCTTGGCATTTGAAATGATGAATGACCAGATGTTTGGGTTTAAGTTTTTCACAGTGTAAGGGTCTGTTTCTATTTAAAGGCATTCAGAGATGTGTATGAAATATTGGGTTTAAGTTGTTTGAGTTTTGTACCTTCGAGCCATGACTATCATGAATCAGCTCAATAATGTATTTTTGGGTTGGTAGCTTGAATGTATGGCTAGATGATTAATTAAAGCTTCAACATTTTGGTTTTTATGATCGGTCTCGAATGGTGGCAGTACCATTTCTTGCAATAGTTCCTTGAATTACGACTGTGTAGTTTTCATTTATAAATTACAGTGGCTATAAATGTATGCATTCAGAGCTAGGTGTTAGTCGTGGATATTGTCACTATCTTGGGAAGGTTATAAATATGTGTATTTCGTTGTTTGCACTTTAAATTCTTGTTTTGGGTATTTAAAAGAGTTCATTTAGTTTATAGCCATTCCATTGCTGGAAATGGAACTCTTTCCAAGTTGTGACTGTGTAATGTAATGGTGAAATGTTGTTTAATGGTGATTTATGGTTTTATTTACTTATATGTGAATTAATTTTGGGGATGGACGTGACCTTTGGTTTAACATTGAAATATGGTCATCGTAGTTGTCATAGTGTAAACAATGGTTGTATTTCTCATGGGTTATGTTAATGGGTTTTCCTTTGCTTCTCGACTGTCAGGCTCAAATATGATTACAATGTATATACTTTGTTTATGTTACTATGTGGAAATGTTGACAGGGCCACGATTTTGATTTATGGCTATTCCTTCTTTCATTTTAATGTTGTTAGCGTAGATTATGTGGAATACTTGTATACTATTACAACGTTGATAAACGTTGCAAGAAAACCTCACATGATTCGATGCCTGTCGTAGTTTTGATGTAACCTTGGTTCTTAATCCATGAGACCACAAGATTCGATCCTCGGTTGCATGGGTTTAAAGTGATGTGTGATGATATTTTGTTTTGGGCATAAATGTCGACAGGATTCGATCCTGTAACCTCTTAATGGATACAATATTTGATAATGATTTTCTCCTTAAATTTATGGTTGATTCTTTATTTTAAAAGTATATAGTGTGGTTAGGGTTTATGATGAAATTTTTCCTACAAACCTTAGAGGTCTCGATAGCTTGGCATTCGATGTTTAAAGTTATAGAAATTGAAATGGTTTATTTGTAGTTTTGTTTTATGATATATATTATTTGAAGTTTCAGCAATTTATATTTAAGTTATAATATTATGCATAGAAGTTTAGGCTAAGGCTATAGATAGTAGTTTTGTTGATTATAAATAATACAAGCCTCCTAGCAATATCAAATCCGCCAACAGAGGTAAGATATAGGTTTCGTTTTAAATAGTTCTAGTTTGATAAAGTTTCCTCGGTTAGGATTAAAAAGATGTAGATACAAAATATCTGCTATTATTTTTATGTTTTGTAATTGAAATAATAAACATGAAGTATAACATTATTTTAAAATTATAGACTCGATTTACAGATTTACCTCTGTCAGAGAAAACTAATATTGACCTGTAAATGATGAAATAAAGTGCATAAAAGTAACATAAAACAAACCCTCTTACAGATAAAACTAAAGGTGTTTAGTCCATCATTATAAATGTGAATAAGATATATTTTCCTAATTGGAAACAACCATATTACTAAGATTAATATGTTTGATATACATCGAGAGGTATATATTTAACATATTCATAAAAAAAAATTACTAAAGAATGTGTCAATTACTTGTATCTAATAGTTAAGCTAATATAACAACCACTTAATTTATTGTTGTTAAGCTCATAGTTGAAGTTAGGCTCATAGTTGTATCATAATTGGATTTAAGTTAATAGTTGTATCTAATAGTTAATTTAAAAGTTAATATAAGGATTAGACTAAGTGAAATGGAGTTCAACTATCACAAGCTTCACATTACCTATGTAATTGTTCTTGGTGCATGGTTTTAGTGAATTTTGCATCACTATTGGAATAATCTAATATTTATCCAATGTAACAGGGATTAGAGTTGAAGTTAAGCTAATAGTTATAGGAACATTGACGTTAATCTAAACAAATAATTGTAGAATAGTTGGAGTTAAGCTAATATTTATATCTAATAGTTAATTTAAAAGTTAATATATTGTCAATTGCAATTCAATTAAAAGTAAGTTAACCTAATAGTTGTATCATCTTGTATTTAAGTTAATAATTGAATAGTTGTACCTAATAATCAAATAGTTGAAGATGAAGTTTTTTTTTCCCAACTATCATGAATTGTACTTGTCAGATGTTAACTAAGCTATTTTTAATTTTTTTGAAATTGTTAATTATGAGTTAGACTAATATCCTTTAAAAAGAATAAAAAACCTAATTATATTTATACAGAAAACCTAAACATGTAATACCAACTGTATATTAGCTAGATGTCCAACTATGAGATGCAGGAGTTTATTAGGAGTTTGGAAGAGTTTATTAGTATTTTGACTCTTACATGACTGCACATTAGCTCAACTCCTAGATGCCAAATGCAATTGGACTATGCATTAATTGATTAGAGTTGAAGTTGAGATAATAGTTGTATAATCATTGGAGTTAAGCTAATAGTTGTATGTAATAGTCAAACTATTAGTTATCCAATATAATTGTGATTAGAGTTGAAGTTAAGGTAATAGTTCTAGAAGCATTGGATTTAAGTTAATAGTTGTATATAATAATAGATGGAATTAACCTCGTAGTTGTATCTAATAATCAAATAGTTGAAGATTAATTTTAATTTTTACAACTATCACTAACTGTACTTATCATATGTTCATTATTTTTTTGAAATTATTTATTATTAATTTTGGACGACAACCATAGAATCAATCTTGACATTACACTTGTCACATTCTCATTTAAACTTGGACGACGCCCTTGGAATCAATATGGAAAGTACACTTGTGCCATTCTCATAGGTGGATGAAAAAGCATAAATGGCATTCCACCCCAAAATTCTAACATATATACACCTTTGGCATAACTATATTAGCATTGTTGAATAGGTAAAATAATCTAAACTTTGTTAAAAGTAATACATATTCTAGGGAATAATGAAGTTAAATGAAGTTGTTTCAATGGCTAAAAATCCTGCAAACTCAAATACTCAGAATTCACAAATTCATAGATAGCTCTGACCTCTGTTTAGATAACTAAATAAATTAAGAATTAAATAACTTAAGAATTACTAGGTTCCTCCCAACCATGACTCAGAACTATTCCTAGTTTTAATCATGATCCCCCCAAGATGGTTCCAACATGCAAGTATCTTAGAGATTCTAAGGTAAGGATTCCTTATCTAGGATATCAGGTTCTGTATCAGTTTTCCTTTTTCCTCTTAGGAAAAATAATCTCCAAAAACTCTCTTGAATATTATCAGGTAGAATTATGGAATCCTCCAAGGATAGATAGATTTGTAGTCCCCAAGCCTCTCTTTAGCTAGAGTCTTTATAGATATACTTTTTAGGAAAAGGGGTAGTTAAATCAAGAATCATTTGATTTCTTGAAATAACCCTTTTCATTTACTTTAGGTAATTTTTAGTATTTACTTAGGAACTTTTGACTAGTTCCTACTTTGAATCTTGTAGGGATTTTAGTATTTAATTATCATTAATAATAATAATAACATGTGGCTCCTTTCTTTATTACTTATAGCTACTAGTATTATTACTATGCTTACTCTTTATACATATCATGTATATA
>LPNX010987202.1:22957-62123 GCA_001517045.1 Pseudotsuga menziesii
TGAATCAGGAGAGCAGAGGGGTTTGAGTAGGGTAGGAAGTGTGAGAACATGTATACCTTCGAAGTGTGATTTGCAACTCCTTTTGCAATGAATTTACCACTTGAGATCTCTGTGATCTTAACTTCATCAAGGGAGAATATGACCTTCTTTGGAGTCCCTGTGTGGGTCATCTGATACACTGATAAGAGGTTAGAGGCAAGACTTGGAACATACAATACATTGCTGAACTTACCATGGCCAAGATCAATCCTCCCTTTGCCCAAACTTTCAGTGAGAGAGTCATCTCCTAGTACAATTGGTGGACCTTTCGACATGTCAAATGAGGTGAATGCCTTCTTGGTCGAAACCATATGTCTTGAAGCTCTAGAATCAATGATGAAACTAGGTGAGCTTGATGTGCCAGGAACCAATGCATGAACTCTCTCTTTGTCTTCTGAATTTGATCCTCCTTCCCTCTTCTTTGATTTGTCAGGAAGGGAAATTCCATTCTTCTCGAGGAGTTGGGTCAGCATGTCAATTTGCTTCTTCATGCAGGAGCTTTCAGGATGATTGCCCTTATTGTAGTATGCACACTTGCTCATTTCTCCTTTGTTCTTGTTCTTCTGGGGGTTCATCTTGGAATCTTGGGGCTCCTCTAGAGACTTGTTCTTGTCTCTCTTTTGCTCAGGTGGATTCTTAGCTTTATTCTTGCTTTTTGAATCCACCCTCGAATATCTAACAACCAGAGCTTGGTCTTTGGAAGGTTTGATGGTGCCCATCATCACCAATTTATCTTGTTATTGTGTGAGAGATTCCATGAGATCTGCAAGGCTAGGGATTTTCCTGGCTCGAGCTGTCAACTTTGTGGTATGGAAGGTTAAGAAAAACACTAAATAGTCAGGGCCAAGCTTTGAGAGTATGGCCAAAACCAGTTTCTTCTCCTTCTTTTCGATCCCACACTGTTTTAGCTGCAAAACAAGGGCTTTGAACTTGGAAAAATAGAGTTGCAGGGATTCAAAGCTATTGGGACTCAGGGAGAACAATTCATTTTAAATTTGATGTCCCCTCATCTCATTTGTCTTACCAAAAATCTCAACAATCTTCTCCCATACTTCATTTGGTGATGTTAATCCATCAAGATGGAAAAGGAGGTCTTTGGATATGCTGAGACACAGGAGACCATAGGCCTCATCCCTCATGTTGTGCCATTTAATTTTCTCTGCAGTTGCATTGGGATCTGCTTCTGTTTCCATAGTCACTATGTAGAGGAATTTTTCTCTCAACAGTATCTCCATATCTGCTTTCCATTCAAAGAATTTAAATGGAGTCAAGATTGTCTTCTGAGATTGATCCATAGCTCAGAAATTGTCCCTTCACTCAGCAAAATGCTCCTAGTCAATGATTTCAAACCTGCAATAACAAATTGGAAGGAGATAAATCGATCTACAAAGGCTTTGATACCATGTGGAAATTGAACCCAGGTGTTAGAACAATTACACTCACAAAAATTGCCAATTACACATGCAAATTACACACAAAGGAGACTGAATATGGAGCAGAACACTAATCTGTATTGAATAAGTGTACAATAGCCAACCCTGTGAAGTCATAGGATGCCACAATAAATAATTACATGAGAGATTCAAATGCATAAGGATGCCATTCAAATTTGGTCAAAAGCAGGCTTACTAAATCTAAGCAAATCCCCCATAAGTGCATAAAGCAGTTTCCAAATCTGTCTAGGAGCTCACGAATTGGAAAAATCAATTAGGAAAGCTAATAGATGATGGAAGGACAGATCATACATGCTTTTATTATGAGAAAAAGGTGGAGGATGATCAAGACTAAAAACAAGTTAACTTCACCTAGCCAAACTTTCCCAATTGCCTTAAAACTCAGAAAAAGCAGGCAATAAAGCAGAAAAAGCAGACATGCGCTAGGAAGGCCAGGAATAAATTAGTTTTGATTCCAAGTGGTTTCCCAAGCACTCCATGACTCCAATTTATCAATTTTGACCACTTTGGATGTGTGGAGGACAACTTGCATAAGGTGGAATATGGAAACTAGGCAAATAAGACAAAAATTGGATTAATTAATGTCTAAGGTAGCTAACTATGGGTTGATTATTCTAACAAGGACATGGATGAATACATTTCAAGGTGCATGAAATGTCAACAGGTAAAGGTTGAGCATCAACATTTAGCAGGCTTGTTGTAGCCTTTGCCAGTTCCGGAATGGAAATGGGAAGTTATTTCCATGGATTTTATTACAGGATTGCCAATGAGTTGGAGACAACATGATTCCATCATGGTTGTGGTAGACATGTTGAAAAAGGCAACACATTTTATACCCGTGAAGTCTACGCATAATACCAATGACATTGCAAAGATATTCATGAAGGAAATTTTCAAAGTGCATGGATTGCCAAAGGCAATAGTTTCTGACAGAGATGTCAAGTTCACTTCCAATTTCTGGAAGGGGTTTTTTGCAGATTTGGGTATAAAGCTAAAATTCAGCACTGCATACCATCCTTAGACAGATGGGCAGACAGAAAGAGTGAATTAGGTGCTTGAAGATATGCTTCGCATCTACGTGATGGACAAACCAACCAAGTGGGAAGATTACTTGCACTTGGTAGATTTTGCTTACAACAATGGACAGCAGGCATCCTTGTGGATGAGTTTGTATGAATCTTTGTATAGAAGAAGGTGTAGGACACTAGTGACTTGGGATAACCCAGTGAACAGGGTTGTGCTTGGACCAGAATTGCTCAAGGAAATGGAGCAAGAGGTTGTAAAGGTTAGACAAAATCTGAAAGTAGCACAGGAAAAGAAGAAAAGCTATGCGGATAAGCATAGGATGAACCGAGAGTTCAGTGTTGGGGATCATGTTTACCTCAGAGTAAAAGCAAAGAAGAGTTCCTTGAAGCTTGGAAGTTGTGACAAGCTATCACCTAGATATTGTGGGCCATTTGAAGTGCTTGAAAGAATAGGTCCTGTTGCATATAGACTTAAATTTCCTACTAGTACTAGAGCTCATAATGTTTTTCATGTTTCTCTGCTTAAGAAATATGTACATGATCCTAACCATGTGATAAATTGGGATGTGATTCAGGTGGAACTCGAGGGAGAGTTCCAAATCGAGCCAATGCAAATCCTCAATAGGAAGGTCACAATGCTTCTGAACCGAGCCATAAGGCTGGTAAAGGTGCAATGGGAGAACTATGGACCTAAAGAGGCTACGTCAGAGCTGGAGGATGCCATGCGATTGGCACATCCATTTTTGTTCAAGTCTGCAGAACACTGAGGCGGTACCAGTGTTGCATTTTGTTCAATTTTGTAAAGCACTGAGGACAGTGCTATTGAAGGGGGAGGGGAATGTAACACCATGGTTTTAACCCCATTTGCATTAAATATACATGATACATATATTGTAAATAATCATGGTGTGGAGCTAAAGGCAAAGGCCCCACCATGAATTTGGTTATGTTATGTTTCAGATAGAAATTTTCACTGATGGTATATCGGGACATGCAACATACATATTAAATTGTGGCATCATGTAACTATGCATTTTTAATTAAATAACCCAACCAAATGTGTTCACTGCAACTAAATTGAGAAGGGGCATGATTCCTAAGGATAAGGAGGGGGAATGTTGAACCTTGAGCCATGGGGGAAAAGCCATGTGTCAACACCACCTTAATTATTCTATTGTTAGTTGGGGCTGCTATTTTGCTTGTAGGAAAACCACTACACCCACATGCCTACACTCTCTCCACGACGCGATTTGGATTGCTGATTGTTATGTCCACTCTCCCCACCGACGACCGTTCATTTTTCCTCATGCAGAGCGGAGTTAAAAGGGGATTACAATCCTTGTGTGGGGGTTCACCTTTCCTCCCTCACACTATTTTCCAGTCGGTGGTTGTGTTCATCCTCATGTTCATGCAGAGACTCTATTTTCCATGGGTATTATCAGACTGTGCATTGTTCCGTCCTTCATGGTGGATTGCATGCTGTAGATTGCTGTGGTTTCCTCACTGATCACTGGCTATAGTATCCTCCATGTATTGTTGACTGTTTTGTTCCTTTACAAAGTAGTATCTGATGTAGATTGCTATGGTTTACTCCTGTGGTTCATTGGCTATTGTTTCCCCACTTTTGTTGGCTGAGTTGCCTTTGTATTTTGGTTGTTGTAGGTTGCTGAGGAATCATTTGGCCACAATAGGTTAGGAATGATTCATGAATTTGTTTTCCCCTGTTAACGCTTGAATAGCTATTTTGCTGCATGAATGTAGTGGTTTTGTTCTCGGACTGCATTGGAGTGGTGAATGAGGGCCTGATGTGCTTGATAAACTTGGTGGTTTGGGAACCACACAGACAGAGCTAGTGGCTGGATTTCTTCTCCACAACCCATGAATAGCACTAGAAGGGAGATCAGGGTTTGAGGGACTGCGTTGCAAATAAAGGACTGATTTCCTTGTGTTGGGTGTGTGTGGGTGTCCTAGAAACCAGACTGGTTCTGGTGTAGGTTTCCTTGGCTCTTCAATGAGTTCACCGGCTTAGCATTTAACCTTTCCCAGCTCCTTGATGGCTTGATAAACCCAACTTTGTTGGCTTGGCTGAACTGTGTACCCTTGTGGTGTTGTTATCCTTGGCTATGTGTAATCCTGTTAGTTCCTTATTCCTTGGGGAATCATGCCCGGCTAGGGGGTGGCAGCGTTGATGAGAGATTAAAGAGCACGCAGGCCTATGGTTGGGTGGAACGTTGCAACAACGTAGCTAGTTGTGGGACAAGTTCTCTATAAGATAAGTGTTCTTTCCTAACTTGTCTCTGCAACTATACTTGCCATTGATGAACGATGATGTACATGTTGAATGCTGAATCGTATATGAATGCATGTTGTTTGCTTTCGCTATGTATATGAATGATTAATGCATGGTAATATGTTTTATGTTTTTAAGTATCATGCTTCAACATTATATGTATGTATGTTCTTGTTCATGGGGCTAGATGCTTGGATGATTGATGTATCGTAGCATCCTCTTTTTCGGTCGGAGGGTCGGGGATGTTACATGGGAAAGCACTAGAACGAATGAGTTCCAAAAAGAAGAAAATCTTAGCAAAGGAAGCTACATCTTATAGCATAATAAATGGGTTCCTCTATAAAATTTCCTTAGGCGAGGTACTCCGTCAATGCGTTCTATAGCATGAAAGAGAAATCATAATGCATGAAGCACACTATGTCCCAACTGGAGGACATTTCCATTCTAACATGACTACTAAGAAAATCCAACAGTCGGGTTTATGGTGGTCGAAATTATATCAAGATTTTCAAAAATTTGTTAGTAAATGTTACTATTGCCAATGATTAAGTCAACCTCTACCAAGCACTGAGATGCCATTAATATCGGTAAATCCAATTTTAACATTTGAAATTTGGGTGATCGACTTTATAGTACCATTTAAAGTACCAGCTAGAAGGTGAGGATCGCACTATATTATAATAGCATTCGAATATGTTACTAAGTGGGAAGAGGCAGAACCTGTCAAAACCTATTCTAGTGAAGTAGCCACAAAATTTATATACGAAACTATTATTACTATATTCGGTTGTCCATTGACTTTAATCAACGATCAGGGGTCACACTTTATTAACAAAACTATTGCAGCTTTAACAAATCAGTTCAAAATTGAACATAGAAGGATAACAACTTACCATCCTCAGTATAATGGTGCAATTAAAGCATTCAACAAAACTTTGACAAGAGGCTTAACCAAAATATGAAATATAGACAAAGATGATTGAGATGATCAAATTCTTGCTGTCTTATGGGCATACAGAACAACATATAAACAATCCATAGACCAAACATCGTTTAGACTTGTTTATGGCCAGGAAGAAGTCGTTCTCCTACATTTTCGACAACAAGCACCAATAATTGATGACATCTTACATATTATGTCAAAGAGGCTAAGAAAGAGTGACTAATGCAACTAGACAAGCTAGAAGAACATCGAATAATTTATATGCAATAGCAAGAGGTCCAAAAGAAACCACAGAAAACATAACATGATCGGAATATCAAAAATAAGGACTTGTTAGTTGGAGACCTCGCGTTGTTGTATAACAATCGAGTAAAAGGTAAGCCGAAAAAACTACATATAGAGTGGATAAGACCTTATATCGTTGAATACATTAATGCCAACGGATCATTCCGATTGAGAACGTTACAAGGAAAAATATTTCTAAAAGTTGTTGATGGTTCCTGACTAAAGTGGTATGAAAAATGAAAAATATTTAAATAAATAAATAAACGGTTTCATAACTGTTAATAAAAATTGAAAAAAAAATCTATAAAACCATAAAGACCCCAAAAATCAATAAAAGAAACAATTCAGCAAAATTAAATTGATAGGGACTTGGATAAACTCTTAGGAATGAAGTAGCAGAATACCATTTGGAAGAAATAGCCACCGAAAACATAACCATAGACATGATGAATACCACCCATTTTACGGACATTTTCATAATCATGATACATATCGACAAAAAGAAGGCCCAACGGTCAAATCAAATCATCATGATCATCGATAGAAGGAGTGCCAAAACCAGTGCACATTAAAAGAACCATTGACAGAGCATCCTTCACAGTCAAATCTGAAATTAATATATTCATCGACCAGATCACCACCCTCTCCACCTATAAATACCACATCAGATGAAGACTTCACATCATTCTACGAATAGCTAGAGAGACAGAGCTATCATACTGCTGAGACCAAGATACCTATGCAAGAATCAGAGCAATTTACCGACAAAATGGCAACCAAAAAGACCATATTTGCAACGAATAAAATGGAGGTAGAAACGACCACAAACCCATTAGTATAGAGGTTGGAGAACATTCGTAAAGCGAAGGTTTAGGAATCATCATGGTCGATATTATGGAGAGAAATAAAAAGAATGGGCATACGAAAAACAACAAAATGACGAAAGAAGCTCAGAAAGTGAATGCCAACACCATTATGAGCTACGTAAATGCACTGCTCATGGAAGGCTTCAGAGGAACAAAGGAAATTATAGAAAAATTCATTGTTGGTGGCTACCATAATGGGAAATTCTACTTTGACAGAACTATAGAGATATCCAGTGATGTCATCTACAAACTTACTAGACTTTCAAACAAAGGGGAACTAGTTCCCGTAGGATCAAACCCATGATTGGTCAAAAAACTAAGAGACACTCCAACCAGGAAGAATTCTAAAGGACTTGTATTCAACCAGATTTAGTACACTACAACCAAAATAGTAGCAAAGATTGTCTCTACTAGCCTAACAACTACAGGGAGCGGATGTGATTTAAGGCTTGACATGTTGGAAGTCATCGACAACGTAGCGCAAACAGGGAAAAATTATTGTTGGGTGCAATACCTAGCTGGACTTATCAAGAATATTTGTATAAAATTTCAGGAGGAAGGCGCAGCAATCCAATTCCCATATCTGATCATATGGATTGCAATGTACTACATACGACCTGTCGGGAACCCACAATTCCTTCAGCCGATAAGATTCGGTATGTGGAATTTCAATCCATTTTCAATGGTGGGGAATTCTCAGGAACTACAAGAGGCCAAGATATTGCTAGAAACCTAGTTCCATAATTTGAAAATCAAACGGCCAGATGGAGGGCACCACAAAATATCCGAAGAAGTTTGTCATCGACAACACATATCCAGTTGGAGTTGGACCACACGGTAGCTCGGTTCATGCATGGAGCTACAAGAAATGCTAAGTCTCTCGATTATTATCCATCAGTTGAGGATATATTTGTAAAACTCACCCAACAATATAACACAAAGATAAAAATACCAACAGCTGCAAATAAGACCAATCAACTGATTTTCGAGCCTTTGACTGACCAGGAACAAAAGAGGAGGACTATGAAGTTCATCTTCATGTCAGCATGTTTATTTTGGAGGACACGTCGACAGAGGAAGTAAACACCCTTCAAGTAGCTATAGTACTACTGATGCAAAAATAGGTTGAATTGACACATCAAGAGGATGAGGCGGTACAAACAGATGAGGAAAATCAGTCCCACAAACTAGAGTATGCTATGACAAAACACAACCTCTGTCAACTAGCTACGGAAATATCTAAATCTTGAAAGAAGAAAAGAACATCGATTAAAGGAAAAGGGAAACACAGACTCATTCTCTCAGAAGAATATGATGACGAGGATGAGCTACACATTAGAGCTGCTGAAATATTAGAGGATGTTGCTAAGAGTAAGATATCTGTTGAAGACCAGTTCAAAAAATTCATTGAAGAAGAAGCAAAGAATCCAAGATAATAGAAGGTAAGAATTGTCACCCCTTCTGAGGTTGAGTCTATTGATCTCACCACCACTCAACCACTTCCATCACCAACCCAGATAGTCCAAGAAGGATTACCAGCCCTGACACCTGTTGCCCCAACAATCCCATATATGCAAGCATTATCTGAAATACTCCACACAAAATTTGATAAAGATGTCGACCTTCAAGAGTTTATCAGCCAATTGCCCAAACTTTGCCCCTCTATTCAATAAATAAATGTAACAAAACTAGTTGTCAAGTCAAGACCCTCATGACAAATTCTCACAACTCCCCAACCTCCTGACCAACCACAAAGTTCTATACCAAAACCTTAGATTGTTAGAGTCATTAAATCCACATTTCAAAGAAATCCTGACTAAAATTATAAAGTTGTGGCAGCACACATCTCATCATTCATACGATCTACTGAAAATCCTTTACTTCTAATTAATGAAGAAGATGAAGCAGCCATCTCAGATGAACTTGTTGCAAATGACCAAGTCATAGCATTAGCAATAAATCAAGAAATGTTCAACCTCATAGACTATGCCAAACCCAACAAACTTGTCAACTCACCACTAGTGTTCGAAAACCATTTACTGACAGATTCCATTCCAAACCTTCCATCAACTTCATAATGACTACCCTTTCCCACACCACCTTCAGCCACACTCCCCTCCTACACACCACCTTCAGCGTCATCTACTATCCCCCTACTCGAAACACAGTTAGAAAACCTCGACGTACCCAGCAGAACCACATAACAACCATTGATAGGACCATCTATGAATAAGCAGCTCAAGCACAGAATATAGAGCAAGAGTGGATAAAGAGAAAAGAAAGAAAAGAAATAAAGAAAAAATAAAAAGAGCAATAGCAGTAGACATAGTTGACACAGAAACAAGTACCATCAGTCATCCACTTGGATCAGCTAGGGTTGACCACAACGGTGGATACACAAAATATAACAGATAAAGAACTGGACCGACAAATGGAGGCCCTCAATAAATAATCCATATTAAGTAAATAAAGAAGACATGTACAAATTACAAAACTCAAAATAGAACAAATGGAATTCTTAACAAAATGCAGGGATTTTGCACAACAAGTCATTCTAGTACCATGAGAAGTCGACACCGATAGACCGTTGGAAAAATCATACCAACTATTTGAAAGTGCTGTGTCTAGTTTTTAGGCACAATTACAGGCAAAGAAGGACGAACATACATAAGAGACCTATGTTCTTTTAAGGAATCAGTACTCAACATTCTCAGAAGCCCATAAAGTATTGCAAAAACATTTTGAGGAATCTATTATCACAGAGGAAGTCCTAAGAAATTGGTTTACCTATTATGGCCAAGTATTTCAACATGTCCGAGAGACTTGTGAGGACATCAAGACACTGCAAAGAAGACAAGGAATCCCAGAAGAAATGGAAAATACAGTTCAGGACCAACTGATATTAGAAACGACAAAGTTGGAAAAATTAGAAAAACAAACACACCAGTGGATAAGCTAGGACAACCCCAGTCTCGACCTTCTTGACAAGATATGTCCACACATGAAGAGACTACTTGACACTGCAGATGAGAGAGTACAATTTTTAGGCCCCGACATGAACAATATTGTGGACTTCTTGATACAACAGAAGATGTAGAACTTGTCGAGCCTCACAACCTTGACCATAGATATCTAGAAAGTACTCTGTAATTTGGAAGAATTCCAACACTAGATAGCAATTACAACATAAGCCATTGTGGAGATTTTCATACAGAAGCGACCATCGATCAAGAAGCATAGTCCATAAAAAATCACTATAAAACACTACTCAAGACATACATTTTAAGCATCTCCTTATTTCTTCATGAAGAAGAAATATTTTGTTCCTAGGGGAGGTGTTGGAGTATCTAGTCGCTTTAGCCGACTAGACTCATTAGTTGACTAATTAGAGATTAGTTCAACCTCACAGGTCGTGTCGGTTGGTTGAACCAATAGGTAGTTATTATAACTATTTTGTAAATGTATATATAGGTTGTTGAGCCAGATAGATACTTTGTTCATTTTATTGTATGAACCCTTATGTGTATTGAGCAATAAAATCTCTTATTCTATCCACTATTCTTGTCTCTTGCATATGTTATGTTTATATGATTCTTTATGTGTATTAATGGTAAACTTGCAATCTCATTGATTACAACACTATCCTCAAAATTTCCTCTCAATAGGCCCCCAACACAATCTTGTGGCTCACCCTCGAGCTACATAAGCTGGAAATGGTGTAACTACTGATCTTTACCTTTAAGTCTTCATATTGTTGGGTTATTTCCTTGACCCGTTCCTTGATATTCTCAATAATATCCTTGATTTTTGTCACTTCTCACTCCAACGGTGTTACGGAGAGAAATTCCTATGGCTTGGGGTACCACAATAGACAACTTGACTCCAAAAATCAATCCTTTCCTATATGCAAGAGAAACCAAACATCTAACACTAAAGGATCTCAATTCATACCTTATTCCAGATGGTTGATGTAGATCCTCGTTGAGCTTTCCAACTCCAGCTTGAATTGATAAATTGTTTCCTCAACATTCAATAAACAAGACAAGCATGCTATATATAATCATGTTAGACCTACTCTAGAATATATAATCAATAACATATAAGCATTTGAAATTATCCATGGATAAAATATTCATTCAAATACACATTATTGGATAGGAAAAGATATTTATATTAATATAAAATGAGAGATTATAATGGATACAACCTCTGTCGACATGTTTGCGAATCAGAGAAACTGAGTTCCCCACTTGGGCCTCCACCACTTCAATACTCCATCTCTCGATAGCAAGCTCACAAGCAAAG
The DNA here is from genome assembly GCA_001517045.1 of Pseudotsuga menziesii. Taxonomy (NCBI): domain Eukaryota; kingdom Viridiplantae; phylum Streptophyta; class Pinopsida; order Pinales; family Pinaceae; genus Pseudotsuga; species Pseudotsuga menziesii. The sequence continues at coordinate 34,165 of LPNX010987202.1, forward strand.
GGCAAGCTTGCAAAGAACACAAAAGTGCTCCAAGGGACAAAGGGATGCAGACTCAAGCACACATTCTGGGAACAATGGACTATAGATCTCTTGCTCTCAATTCCTCCTGCCTTCAATGTATCCAAAGGGTTCCTTATATATCTCTTCAATGGGGTAATGAAAGGTTGAATCCAAGCGATCTCAAGGCATGGGGAAGGTTAGGAGACAAGTGAGTCAGATCCACATCAAGGAAAACTCCAAAAGAATTTGGCCTTTTGCACACATCCTAATGTACACGATTTTAGGGGTCAAACCTGCGTATATACGCAAGAAAGGGTTTAAAAGTCGTGTATGGAAATTTTTACATGTTTTTAGGGATGATCTTGGAAACATCAAAGGAACAAAAATGGTCCATGGGGTCTAAGGAGTTTGCAGAGGGACAGGGCAGGCCATAAAAATGTGATTCACCATGTGTGGTAAAATCAGCTATAATAGATGTGCTCTAATGTGTGAGGTCAGAGGGGTCATACGATGGCCGAAATACATTATAAGTCCATCCCAGAAGTGAAGTGATGAAGAACCCAGTAGAAGAACCAGCCATCCAATCAACACTATAAAATGATACAACTCTGCACATAACTGCAAATACATATAGTAGTTTCGGATACATAAGAGTACAATGGCCATGAATAGGCATGATACAATAAAACATATATGGTCATCGCCACGTACAATATAAATAGATCAGAATCTCCAAGATGAAGATATACAAAGGATCATTATTTCCATGAAAATTGAAGATATATAATGGATCAAGATCTCCATAATGGCTGGAAATGTCTGACATATACTGGAATCAAGTCACGAGAGCTGAAATCTCATGAACACTAGCACGATCAAGGAGGTAGCATATAAGAGATGCCACCAGTCTGGAATGTCTTCTACAAACTACTACGAGTACATGTCCTACTATGTGAATAGAGGTGTCGAGGTCGAACATAGTAGTCCATCGTCTGATTACCGGTCATTGATGTATACCGTTAATAGACGCGAGATCAACCCCCAATAATGAAAATGTGAATCAAGGTACTAGACTGCAAACTAACAAGTGTGAATAAATGTGTTGAGGTCGAACACTTGAGAGAATCCTTCGATCAGGGGACATTGATATATTCCCAAAAAACTGTCGATGGTGAGAGAACCTGCCACTGATGAATGCAAGTCTCAAGGCACTAAAAAATGACTCTAGATTCCTATCCTAGAATAAATGATCTGAAGTCAATGGGATGAAATCCGTTGGAAGGAGGGCATTGAGGCATCCCCCATCATCCAACACGAGGTACTCAGCAACGCTGTATAATGTGGAAGGACTCAATCATAAGGTGCATGAACTAGTAACTGTATTGGAAATGGCTGACATGCAATGTCAAGATAACTAAGGAATGACCGACTCAGGTTTCAAATTCCTTCGAACAAGAGCATAAAGGTGAATGGTGATTGAATGTAGGTAGCATAGACTCGATATGAAAAACTGGGACATCTCTACAACACAAGAGGCATCGACAAAGGCTCCATAGGGACTGTAAGCTTAACCAGTCAGTGGAGATAAACTCAGATAAATGAGTACAGCCCCTAAAGTCAAACTATTAACCCAACTAACAGATGTGATATACAATGCTCTATTCGAAGGCGACACGACTCGGCTGCTGCCAAAGATAACATCTTTCCTTGTCCGGATTTTTGGTTTTTTATTTTTTTTTTGGATTTTTTCAAATATTTGAAAAGCTTGGAAACGAATAAAATTGCTTTAAAGTTACAGACTAGGAGGAGACGAGTGTCAAATGGGAAAACAAACTAGTTCCAAGCAGTGGAACATACCTATGCTCAATGCAAGGACACATGTGTAGGATAGCGACACTCAGGGGGAAGTCCCCTCTCAATAAGAATAGGGAATCATGCTGCAAAGGATATACAAAATGGCTCTGCATGGATAGACATGAGACAAGCTCAGGCTATATGGCTGATACTCAAAGTCAGGGAAGCTAGCATAAGGCTTAAATGAGGCAGGCAAAGCTCATGATAATTCAATTACAACTTGACATAAGGGAGTCCAAGGGAAATAGGCCAGCAAAAGATCAATAGGAGTATGAGACTCTTGTGAAATTTCATGGCATTACTATACAATGGAATCCCACAACCTAAAGGACAAAATTGTTGGCATGGGCACCAAATGTAAATAAGGCGCTAACTAGGGTACCCATGTAAGGTCAAGCTCTACCATTCAAATCATGCCAATTCTAAAACAACAAGAAGGTTCCATGACAAGATAGAATTGGTTTAGACCTATGGTTATGATGAAACGGTCATAAGGTCATGCAAAATGCAAACAGTGGTGAAACCTAACCTATATGCCAGTTTAGACATGATACCTGAAATCAGCACAAACAGGTCAAACCAATCGTCGAAACAACGGTCAAAACGGTCTCCTACATCATATATTAGTAAAAAACAGTCCAAAAGGATTAGAAATGGTCCAAAACTATAGAAAAGGGGGTAAAAATTTTCAAAATTTTGGAATTTTTTTATAAATAGTAAAAAATTCAAAACATTATATAACATTTGAAATTTTTACCCAATTTACTCAGAACTTCAAACGTGAATTCTGGGAGATCTAGCCGACGGAATCTGACACCGTTTTTTTCAGGTAATTTCCCATGCCTTGCTCTTTCATTTTCATGTAAAATTTTCAATTTTCCATGGTTAATTTCGATTTCTATGCCATCCTAAAGTGTGCACCTCGGCCCACACGGAAATCAAGGATTTTTTCACGTATAGGGCTGGATATACATGGAAAAATCCCTCAAATTCACGTACATACGTGGTTGTTTAGAAAACAGTCGCATATGTGGTCGCGGTCAAGTTTTTTAAAGACTTCTAATGACCCTAACTTGATTTAAATGTGCAGGATGGTTCTAGAATGGAGAGAACGTGAGCACGGGAATGTAGAAGAGGTAGTACGTGGTGATCTAATGGCACAACATGCTCTTTGTGCATGCGGGCTCTACCAATTTTGGTGTCTTGGTGGATTAAGAGCCAAACCAAGATTGTTGCATATGCTAGTAGACTACTGGGATCCTGACTCAGAGTCTTTCTAGATCAATGGCATGTCCCTCACCATAGAAGTGGAGGATATATACTTTATTACTGGACTTTCCCAATGGGGGAAGTGGTGAACCTACGATATCGTGGGCCTGAAGGTGGCCTCACCATAGATGAGTACATAGCCATGTATTGTTATCCGGACACGGAGAAGGTTGGGAGTAAGATCCCAACTAACTCCATACAGGTGCTAGGCCTAAAGGCCATACTATTGACACTGGGAAAGATAGCAGGGCTAGCCTCATGGCCTTTGATGTTCTATGCGGTGGAGTGCATGAGACCCATGGTGTACGATTGGAGCACTGCACTACTGGGAAACATGAAACACCAGCTCAATGAGTGTAATATGGGCAGAGTACGAAACTTCGGTTTCAGTAGCATACTGAGCACTTTTTTCTTTGAGTGTGTTCTGGGATTGAGCCCTAGAGTTGACGTTCCTCTTCACAGGGTTCGAGATCTAGCCCAACGACGTTGGGCAGATGCGATGCACAGACTAGGTGGAGGTAGGGTGTCCAACCCCTATCCAGCTAATTTCTTTCCATGGTGGCGATGGAAGATAGTTGCCATTGATGATTACCCTTATGCGGGGATAGATTTTCTGGGAGACCCCGACATGCCATTACCACTAGGATCGACATATAGTGACATTGGTAATGAATACGAACCCTCTTTTTAAGATTTTTGAGTTATTTAATTTTTTTGTGTTTTTTTATATATGGAATAAAAAAGACATGTTTTTGTGTGACAACACATAGTGACATCATATCATATGTATGAATATGTAGGACCACAGCGGCTTGAAGGCTTCCCTCGTCATAGACAAAGGGGAATAGGAGATGATATTATGGGTGTGGATGTGAAGCAGATGCTCCAAAGCATTCATACCAACTTCGTGCGGTTGACACACAGGGTACCCATGGCGCAGGTGGAGGACCTACCTAAGACCATGCAGTGTCAGGTGGTGGGTGTGCCATGAGCATGGGTGCGGTTGTTTAGATGACTATCTAGAGTCGTGGTGACATTTCATGATCAGAACCCCCCTCCTCCTCCTCGGGCTTAGATACCTGGGAGTGATACATTTTATACTACCGTGTATTTATATTTTGGTGGCTTGGAAGCCCCATTTTTGTATTATGACACCATGTATTATCACATTTCGGATGTTTAATGAAATTTTTTTATGATGATCGGTTTATTTATTTAGATGTGTAAAAATGTATGATTGTAATGAGCTTACTGTCTATGAAATAAATGCCAATCTAACATGTAGTTAGCATATGACTCAGCAACTTGATTATAAATTCTTGGAATATGTATGTATGTTATGTTTCCAGATTACTGTTCTAACAATATCACATGTAAGAATCTCCGTAATAATGTTGGATCTCTAACATGATACAAGCCATTAAGCTGTGACACTACTAACTCCGAATCAAGACGTACCTCAAGAGATAGAAAACCATGTGAAATGGAATCCCGTAGAAGCTCAATAATGGCACTATATTCAACAACATTGTTTGAAGAAGGACGTAAACATACGCCTCCTGAAAACAATACCTGACCCATATGAGTATAAATCACCCAAGCAATAGAAGCTGAGTGTTGAGTGTGATGGATTGCACCATCTATGAATCCTATATAGATGGAAGAATCCATTGATATCTGCCATAAGAAATAGAAGCTAATCAACAAACCCGATCACCATAAGAAAAACCTAACTATAAAAAATGATGTACAATAATTTACAATAGTCAGCCGTGGCTGAAAATTATGCATAGTTCCTTTTAAGATAGAGCCCATTTCTAGGTGTCGTGAAGGCCATCCCTTCATAATCTACTAGCTAATAAGTGCCCTTCTCTAACACATGTTTAACCACATAAGGACCATGCCACATGGGGTTGAATTTTCCTGCTCCCAAGGGTTCCTTAGCTTGATCCCAAAAAAGGACCTAATCTCCCTCACTAAAATTCCTTGGATGGACAGATTTATCATACTGGACCTTAACGCGACGCTTATTCACTTCTAGAAGCACTAAAGCATTTTGGTGTTGCTCATCAAGCTGCTCTACATGGACCAAACTCTCCTCCAATGGGGAAGTATCTGGTAAGAGCTCTATGGCTAGCTTCAAAGAAGGGATCTCACACTCAATTGCTAATACAGACTCCACTCCATGTACAAGTTGATATGGAGAAAAACCGGTGGTAGTCTTAACCACGGTCCTATAAGCCCACAAAGCAGGATATAACATGATATGCCAATTGGTTTTGCTTTGTGTGGTGGTTCATTGGAGAATGGACTTGAGTGATTTGTTCACTGCTTCAACTTGTCCAATCGCTTGAGGGCAATAAGAAGAAGAATGCTCCTGCTTATACCCTAACTTCGAGGCCAACTCTTCCATCATCCGATTCTGAAAGTACCTACCATGGTTAGTGACAAGCTTTTTTAGAATACCAAACCGAGTAATAATCTGGTTAAATACGAAGTGTGCGGCTGTCTCACCATCCGATTTAATTGTGGGCATAGCCTCAGCCCTTTTTGTGAAGTAATCAATAGCCATGATAATATGATGATGCCCCCCAGCTGAAGCTAGGTTGCAATCCATGAAATCGAGCCCCCACTTAGTGAAGGGACCAGCGGTGATAATTGTATATAACGGGGTGGGATGCGAGTGCATATTACATGTGAAAACTTGGCAAGAGTGGCACTTCTTGACCGCCTTGACACAATATTTAAAGATCAACAGCCAAAAATAACCCACTCTCAAATTTTTTGGGGCTATAGAAAGCCCAAATAAATGACCACCACACGCCCCTCCATGGCAATCATTCAGCAAAAGCTTAGCCTCCTCATGAGTTAAACAACAACGTAAAATGGAATCTACCCCATGATGATACAATGTGTTATCCACTATGAGGTAACTCTTGGATACGTAATGTAATCATCGTTGTTCATCCCGTGAAAGGTGAGTAGGGACCTTCAATGTTTGTAAATATATGATAATATCTCCATACCATGGATCCAAAGTTGAGATTAAGAAGATGTTCTCATCGACAAACATATCTTCATATGCTTCCTCCTCCTCCTTGCTCAAGAAATCAGATATAAGCTCCGCAAAAATCAACGATTTCCTCAATTTTGCTGAAACAAACTCGAGATCGAATTCTTGCAATATGACAATCCACTTATTATACTTTCCCCCTACCATCCTTCTAGTGAGGACGAACTGAAATGGATTGACATGGGAAACCATCAAGGTCTAGAGAAGGAGAATATAGTGTCTCAATATTTGAACCACATGAACAGTAGCTAAGGCAAGATTCTCCACATAGGAATAACATATCTCTGCATCTATAAGGTTCTGACTCAGATATTATATGACATGCTCTTGGAGCTCCTCATCCTCTTGAACTAGAACCGTACCAATCATCTCCATGGACGCAGAAACATAAAGTAGAAAGTCACGGCTATAGTCGGGTGGACTAATTACTGGGGCCAATGCTAAGGCTTGCTTAAGCGCATCAAAGGACTCCTGGGCTCACTCATCCCAGCAAAAGGTAGTGTCCTTCTTCAAAAGATGCATAAAGTCTCTACTCAAATTGGAAAAATTCACGACGAATATCCGTAAGAATTTTTCCATGCCTTGCAAACATTGAAGATGTCTAATGTTTCTCGAGGGAGACAATTGAAGTATTGCCTCAACCTTCAAAGGGTTGACTCTTATACCCTCTTTGGAGACAATGAACCGTAATAAGCGACCAAACTTCACACAAAAGATGCACTTGTGAGGATTTAACCTGACCAAAAAATGGTAGCACCTTTCAAACACTAATCTCAAATGGTAGGAATGACGCATCCTCTGACAAGAATAAGCAGCAAGGTCATCCAAAAAGACTTCAACAATTGATTTGAGATCATATAAGATCAAGGTCATAGCCCGTTGAAAAGTGGCTCCAGTGTTTTTAAGGCCGAAGGGCATCTTCCGATATGCAAAGGTACCCCAAGGACAAATAAAGGCAATCTTATGTTGGTCCTCGAGTTTGATCTATATCTGATTGTATCCAGAAAATCCATCCATAAAGGAAAATACCTCGCTTCCTGCACACTCATCCAAAATCTGATCGATAAATGGTGTGGGAAAATTATCTTTAGGACATGCACGATTCAAGTCACCGGATTCAGTGCATATGCGGATCGTTCCTTGCTTCTTATCATCTAGAACAGGGTTTGAAACCCAATTCGTCAAGGGAACGGGATAGATAAAATCGACATTCAACAGTTTTTCTATCTCAGCCTTAATCGTGCATGCTTTTCTAGGACTCACCGCATGCAAGCATTTTCGAACATGCTTAGCATTGGGATAAGTTTTAATTTAATTTTGAACAATGCCAGGGTCAATACTTGACATTTACTCATATGACCAAGCAAATACATCATGGAATTCTTTAAATAGATCGGTATACTCTTGAATCTCAACATGGGAACATTCTTCCCCAATATAGACATTCTCAATCTTTCCAGGATCGCGAGAGATATTGATAGGGATGGTAGGAGATATATTCACGATATTTCCATCAGCCATCGGACCATGAGAGCTTAACGAAACCATGGGACTACCAATTCTCTCACTAAGAATCTCCCTAAAGTATTCACACTCCAAATGGTCAATTTTGGGAAGAAAATAAGATCTATGATGCAACTCTTCCCAAGGTGGCTCAACCCCAGACATAGCCTCAATAATAGCCTCATCTAACGAAAAAACACTATCAAGGCAGTCATGTGTGTGAGAAGACTGAACCGCCCATGCAAGAAGTACATATGGGTCCTCCTCCTCTGTCTACGAAGAGGAAGGACTAGGCTCTACAACAGATCCGATATTAGCTTGATATGCTATCATAGTTGCAGGCAATTGCACGTCCATTCCAATGGGCTCATGTGAAGGACTTGGTGAAGGAAGAATCCAATGATCTTCCATATGAGTGGTGCGAAAAGACACTGAATGTAATGACGATGAAGCCTCACCAGAAGTAGACTCGATCATGAGAACAGGTGCAAGACAACTAAATGATCCCATACGGGATGGGTACATGCCCACACCCACACTCCCAGTTGCCGGCTGAGAGTGTGCGACAATCAAGACAGAAGCTCCCAAAGATGCAGTAACACACATATTCTTGAATGACATTTGATCAATCATAACTATATTCCCATTAAATGGAAATCATACAAATCAGAATAGAGAAGAAGCTACGGACATCCAATTCCTACCCAGTAACAGATTGTAGTCAAGGGGTGCATCAACCACCTCGACCTCGATCGCGATGGTCTTCCCTCCCAAATGGACCTTAAGAGTAGGAAGAATGTTGTGCGGCTGAAATGATCTACCATCAAATGTAGTTAACATGGTAGTGGATTTAGAAAACTCAGGGGAACCCAAACCCTTCCAACATGCCAAAGACATCATGGAAGCAACAGCGCCTTAGTCAATCACAGTGCATTTGACGGTCTTGTTAAGACATTCTACATGAATCAAGAGAGACAAATAGTAAGGCAAGCGAGGCTATAGTCCCACGGTTTCAAATTTGATGATGGAGGAAGAATTATCATCATTAATACCAAGAGCAGAAAGCAAATATTTCCTTTGCGAAGGAAAACTCTGAAGTACTTCGAGTGCAAACATCGCACAAGGAGTGTGGCCCAAATCCTCGACGAAAAAATAGTTCTGGGTGGCTCGGGCATGAGGACTGTGCCCTGAATTCTTAAGGAATCCCTTAGGAATGCGAGGAGAAACTTCAGGTTTATCCATACATTTTCAAATACACAAAGGACTCTCAGGTGGAGTAGGTTCCTTTCCAAGTTCTGGTTGTGACGGACCATAGTCTTTCACACGAGTCACAATATTAGCAGCACGCACCATGTTGATGCAACCATGACCACTAAAAGATTCTGGCGGGTCTTGATCCCCACCAGACTAATCATGGGTCCTCGATTTCATATTTTGATTATGAGGTAAAGGGTTAGTCAGCATAGCTGGGCCCTGCGCTATGAACCTCAACGCTTCTTCTATCCGAGGGCACAAGTGAGTGAGGTGGTCCTCCTTACATAACTTGCAAGGAAACTTAACCTTACATTTAGGTTTCTTGTCCTCCTCAGCATTTCAGGAATTCTTTTCATTAGAATTGGCATTTCCATTCTTATTCCCACCCTTATGATTGTTTTGACCCTTCTTCTTATTCCTTCCGGGTTGCTAGTTACCCTTCTGGTTCGACGATTGTACCGAAAGCACTCTCACCATTTGGGTGGGTTGAGATGAAGCCATGGATTTTCTCGAAGCATATTGGTTGATAGATAATTGACTGACCTATTTCACAATAGAATCCACAGGTTTGGTACTCGTACAACCAACAATGCCATTGGCATGTGGTCCAGGTTTGACCTTAGGGTCGAAACTAGAATGCAGAGCATTAGGAATGATCTCATATAACAAACCAGATTGAGCATAAATCAAGTCCAATTCCTGTTCCCTAAAAATGGCTTGTTCCTCGTTCTGAACTCCAGATGTAGAAACACACTTCACTATATAAGGTAGTAACGACTTAAGGAACCACTCGAGGAGAAACTCTGGTGATATGAAGGCTTTAATCAATCTCTTCCGTCTACGCCACTCTTGGATATGGTCCAAGATATGCGTGGCTTTATCTTACCAAAATGTTGACAATAATTCTATACCAACATCGTAACGCACTGGTAACTGGAAGTGGTTGAGAAATTTCATAGCTAGGTCATCAAACACAGTGAATGCCCCCCTAGGTAGCTCTATGTACAATTTCGCGGTAGGCCCGGTGAGGGTGCATTGAAATAGCCTTAAACAGATTGAATCTTTGTGTAAGGAGTTAGAAGAGAACCATAGGTGAAATGTAGTAACATGTTCACTCGGATCTTCTCTTGGTTTGCCCTTGAACTTGGGAATGTCTGAGGGAAGCTTCATAGGGGAAGCTGGCCAAGTTGGGTCATAAGATATCGGATCGTTTGTTAGTCTCGATAAGTCAGGCATATTTAACGTTGTGAGGAAAGGGAGCCTAGGTTGAGAAGGTCTATGAGGCGCTCCCTAATAATTTTGGTTCACATAGGACTGATTACCATAACCACCATGGCCATGGCCATAGTGTCCTCCTCCCATTTGACCCATGTAGGGTGGCATGGAAGCACCATAACGTGGTGTACCTTGACTATTTGGGGCTACAAAGCCATAATTTGGGGAGTAAGCGGGTTGTTGATACCCGTACCCATAAGGTGAATAAATTTGCGGCATACTACGATCAATAATATGCTCCATAAGAAGTCCCATGAGATTTCCCATTAGAAACTCCATAGGTAGGGATAGGCGTTCTGGAAGTAAGAATATGACCTCCAAAAGTAGGAATACGACCTCCTGACACAACAGGAGGTACTTGACTTTGAGACACAACTATGTGAGTAGCAGCAGTACGAACATGACTCGTAGAAACATTCCAACCTGAAGGACCATGTGAATGTGGGGGAAGAATATAATTCTAAGAACTAGGAATAGAGGATGAAGGGACATGTGAAATCACGTAGGTGGTGTTCCCTACAGTCACTTGTTTTGGCTCTGGTATCCGAATAAGACTACTAGCACTAGGTCTAGGACGAACATGTGATGTGACCTCCACCACCGGGATGGAGGGTGCAATGTGACTTGAGTTCCCAAATCTCTCCACATGGAAGTGATTAGGAATGCCCCCAAGCATAGTGTTAGGTTCAAACTCCGACTTGGTATGCTGTACCGAATCATGTGTAGGAATACCAGAGATATCATAACTACCATAACTAGTGCTCGCAGGTTCATGATGAGTCTCATCGCCCAGCATCCAATACCGATGGCCTATGGATGAGGGATCATACCCAGAGTGTATAGGTATATCACGTGAAGGATAATACCCAGAGTGTGTATGTATATCATGTGAAGGATCATACCCAGAAAGTGTAGGTATATCAGGTGAAGGGTCATATGTAGGGTTAGACTCTTCTTCTTCAACCTCATGAAGTGAAGAAGGTAGCTCAGGAATTTCATCTTCATGATCTCCCATTGTGTGTGAATCAATGTGAGAAGTAGTCCACCTGAACCGTCTGCTTCCCTCTCCTAAAGGAGGAGGAGATGTAGAAGGTGGAATTCCTACTAAACGACGAGAATGGTGAGGTGCCACATCTGAATCCACAATGAATCAAAAAATGAAAAAGACTCTCTAATTACGCAAACCCTAAGAAAGCTAACGTGCAGAGAGCATACACCAATATAATCTAAATACAATCACAAGCAAACAAGGGTAGGATATGTGAGCTCTCGAATGAAGTAGGTATTTATCGCCTAGGAGAGACTTGAGACTCCCATACACAACAAGAAGAGGTTTGTAACCAATTATTGTGGCCCTCGGCTTCAACGCATATAGTGACTGTGCTGTCTGACCCCAACCTGGCCGAGACACCTACAGAATGACCCCTACAAAGTACCCCCTTGATAACCTAGGTAAGGAAACTAAGGTCACCTCAATATAATCAATGCTTACGCGAACAGGCGTAGGAAAGATTGACCGTATGGGCAGGGTAGCAAAGCCTAAAACTCTCAAAAGAGTCCCCAGATATGAATACAATCCTGGAAATATCTCCGGTGTTACTCCGTTATGACTAGGGGTCATCCCAATCAATAACCGCTCACAATGCCTCATGCTTAACTCCCTTGTAAGAGGAGGATCCTGAGAAACACTAATTATACCAAGGAATCTCACACTCTCACCTGGACAGACACATACATGTTGTTTTTTAGTGGTCTTGGAGAATTTACTTACAATGAACTATTCCAAGACCCTAAAACCTAATCTTATTGGTGTACCCTATCAAAGAAAATAGTGTAATCCATTTTAATTAAGCATTGATTTTATTTGGCTTTATTACTCGAAAAAGGTAGATGGTCGTGCAACCGATGGTGTTATGATGCAACTCGAAGTAAAATGCACACCTAACAATCAATGCAAATGCATTGTGTCGAATGAAAAACAAGGCATGCTACTACGTGAAATGAAAAATTTTCCTCAAATGACAAATGTAGTCATTCTTATATGAAAGCCTAACTAATACTTCTCTAAGCAAACGTAGTGAAAGTACCATGCAAAGTGCAAAGTGCAATGCATAATGATGCAAAGAAGTAAATATTTTTGGATTTTTTGAATAAGAAATGAGATACTAAAGCAAAAGAATGATTATACCACCCACAAACTCTACAAGCACAATCAAACATCACTCACGCAAAGTACTAAGGTACAAGAAATCTAATGCACTAATCCCAAAACAAAAGATCGAAAATGCAATGACAAGAACCTTCTTAAAAAAGAAATTTACCCTTAAAAAAAGTGTCTCTGGTCAGAAACAGAGGTGTATACAGACTCTAGGAGTATTAAAGGAGACTCAGTAATCATCAAAATTCACCCAACAATAATCCATCTTCCTCTAAAAGGGAAAACTCAGTGCATACGTGACTGTTCGCAGTGGACCCACATATGTACATGGATATAGCAGTCAAATCCATGTGTATACACAATTGTGAGTTAAAAACTCACATATAGGAAGAAAAATGTATGAAAAGAAAGGCAAATAGATAAACTAAGACAAAATTCACACCAATCAAACACTACCAGGCAAACATGTCCCCAGACCCGACCCAGAAATAGAGAAATAAGAGCAATTCAAGAACATTGAATGCTGATAAAACCCCCAAAGGACAACTAATAGGAACTCCCCAGTGCAGTCGCCAATTCTGTCATGGAGAGAAATTCCTATGGCTTGGGGTACCACAACAGACAGCTTGACTCCAGAAATCAATCCTTTCCTATATGAAAGAGAAACCAAACATCTAACACTAAAGGATCTCAATTCATACCTTATTCTGGATGGTTGATGTAGATCCTCATTAAGCTTTCCAACTCCAACTTGAATTGATAAATTGCTTCCTCAACATTCAATAAACAAGACAAGCATGCTATATATAATTGTGTTAGACTTGCTCTAGAATATATAATCAATAACATATAAGCATTTGAAATCATCCATGGATCAAATATTAATTCAAATACACATTATTGGACAGGAAAAGATATTTCTATTAATATAAAATCAAAGATTACAATGAATACAACCTTTGTCGGCATATTTACAAATCAGAGAAAATGAGTTCCCCACTTGGGTCTCCACCACTTCAATCCTCCATATCTTGATAGCAAGATCACAAGCAAAGGGAAAGCTTAGGAAAAACACAAAAGTGCTCCAAGGGACAAAGGGATGCAGACTCAAGCACAAGTTCTGGCAACAATGGACTATAGTTCTCTTGCTCTCAATTCCTCTTGCCTTCAATGTATCCAAAGGGTTCCTTATATAGCTCTTCAATGGGGTAATGAAAGGCCGAATCTGAGTGATCTCAAGGCATAGGGAAGGCCAGGAGACAAGTGAGTCAGATCCACATCAAGGAAAACTCCAAAAGAATTTGGCCTTTTTCACACATCCCAATGTACACGGTTTTATGGGTCAAACCCACGTATATACACGAGAAAGGGATTAAAAGTCGTGTATGGCAATTTTTACATCTTTTTAGGGATGATCTTGGAAACATCAAAGGAAAAAAAATGGTCCATGGGGTATAAGGAGTTTGCAGAGGGACAGGGAAGGCCATAAAAATGTGATTCACCATTTGTGTTAAAATCAGCTATAATAAACGGGTTCTCAATGATCTTAGAAGTGACATCCCTTCGACCATCCTTAACTTCCTTTAGCTCTAAAACTGCCTTTACGGAGAGTTGTGCACCAATGCCTTGGATTTCATCCAATTGTGTTGTGCACCTATGTTGACACTCCCTTACCTTTGCAACTCATTGTTGTAATTCCTTCGGCTCAGTTTCCTTTGTGATATGCACAACTGGTGGCATCGCTTTAAGCGATGTCCTTAGTGTTACAGCTGATTTTACCACACATGGTAAATCACATATTTATGGCCTTTCCTATCCCTCTGCAGACTCTTTGGACCCCATGGACTATTTTTGTACCTTTTATGTTTCCAATATCATCCCTAAAAACATGCATTATTTTTAATATGCGACTTTTAAACCCTTTCTCGCGTATATACATGGATATGACCCTTAAACCCGCGTACAACGGGATGTGTACAAAAGGCCAAATAGTTTTTGAGTTTTGCTTGATGTGGATCTGAGTCACTTGTCTCTTGGCCTTCCATATGCCTTGAGATCACTTGGATTTGGCCATCCATTACCCCATTGAAGCACTATATAAGAAACCCTTTGGATACATTGAAAGGGGAGGAATTGAAGAGCAAGAAAACTATAGGCCATTGTTGTCGTAGCTTGATTATACTTGAGTCTGTATCCCTTTGTCCCTTGGAGCACTTAGTGTTCTTCCCAAGATTTCCTTTGCTTGTGAGCTTGCTATCAAGAGATGGAGGATTGAAGTGGTGGAGGCCCAGGTGGAGGACTCAGTTTCTCTAGTTCGCAGATGTGCTGATATAGGTTGTCATTTTTGTAATATCTGATTTATATTAATAGAAATATATTTTCCTGTCTAATGATGTGCATTTAAATGAATATTGAATCCATGGATGCTTTTAATTGCTTCTACATTATTGATTATATATGCTAGAGTAGGTCTAACACAATTATATAGAATGCTTGTCTTATTTGCTGATTGTTGAGAGAGCAAATTGATAACACAAGCGGGATTGGAAAAGCTCCATAGGGATCTACAACAACCATCCAGAATAAGGTATGTTTAGAGATCCTTTAGTGTTAGATGTTTTATTTCTCTTACATATGGGAAGGTTTTGATTTTTGCGGTTACTTTGTCTGTTGTGGTACCCCAAGTCATAGGAATTTTTCTCCGTAATAGAATTGGCGACCACACTAAGGAGTTCCTAGTCATTTCCTTTGGGGGTTTTATCGGCATTCAATGTTCTTGAATTGCTCCGATTTCTTTGTTTATGAGTCGGGTTTGGGGGCATGTTTTCCTAATAGTTTCTGATAGGAGTAAATTTATTCTTAGCTTGTCTAATTACCTTCTTTTTTATCTATTTTTCTTCCTGTACGCGAGTTTCACCTTCACAGTCGCATGTACACGCGGGTTTTCCTGCAATAGCTGTGTATATACACAGATTTTCTGCAAACAGTCACGTATTCCCTGAGTTTTTCCTTTTCAGGGAATATTAAGTGTTGCTGGGTGAGTTTGGATGATTGCTGAGTCTTCTTGGATGCTTCTGGAGTCTGTATACACCCCTGTTTCTGACCAGATATTTTTAGTTTAAAATTTTGAAAATGTTCTTGTCATTTCATTTTCTATTTTTCATTTTGGGATTAGTGCATTAGGTCTCTTTTACCTTAGTGCTTTGCTTGGGTGCTGTCTGGTAGTGCTTGCAGATTTTGGGGGTTGTAGAGTCATACTTTTGCTTTTTATCTCATTTAATTCAAAAAATACAAAAACATTTGCTTTTTGCATCATTATGCATTGTTTTCATTTTGCATTTTGCATGGTACTTGCATTAGGTTTGCTTGGAGAGTATTAGTCATATTTTCATATAGGAATGATTGCATATTCATTTGAAGGAATATTTTGCACTTCACATAGTAGCATACCCCATTTTTCATTTGACATAGTGCATTTGCATTGGTTGTTAGGTGTGCATTTTACTTCTTGTTGCGTCATAACATCATTAGTTGCACGGCCATTTTCCTTTTGAGTAATAAGCCAATTAAAATCAATGGATAATAAAATGAATTACACTCTTTTCTTTTATAGGGTGCACCAACAAGATTAGGTTTTAGGGTCTTGGAATAGTTCATTGTGATTAATTCTCCAAGACCACTGAATGAAACATTTATGTGTATGTCTAGGTGAGACT
Source organism: Pseudotsuga menziesii (assembly GCA_001517045.1). Lineage (NCBI taxonomy): Eukaryota > Viridiplantae > Streptophyta > Pinopsida > Pinales > Pinaceae > Pseudotsuga > Pseudotsuga menziesii. Next base: position 50,267 of record LPNX010987202.1, read on the forward strand.
GTGAAATTCCTTTATATAATTAGTGTTTCTCATGATCCTCCTCTTACAAGGGAGTTAAGCATGAGGTAGTGTGAGCAGTTATTGATTGGGATGACCCCTGGTCATAATTGAGTAGCACCGGAGATATTTCCAGGATTGTATTCGTATCTGGAGGCTCTTTTGAGAGTTTTGGGCTTTTCTACCCTTCCCATATGGTCAATCCTGCCTACAACTCTCTTCCTGAGAATTTATTATATTGAGGTGACCTTAGTTTCCTTATCTAGGTTATTGAGGGGCTACTTCGCAGAGGTTATTCTACAGGTGTCCTGTCCAGGTAGGGGTCGAACATCACAATTTCTATATGCATTGATGTTGAGGGCCACTATAATTGGTTACGAACCTCTGCTTGTTCTGTATGGGAGTCTCAAGGCTCTCCTAGGCGAGACATACCTACTTCATTCGGGAGCTCACATATCCTACCCTTGTTTGCTTGTGATTTGGCTTTACATTTTATAGGTGTATGCTCTGTGCATGCTATTTTGCCTAGGGTTTGCATAATTAGATCGATCTTTTCATTTTTTGAGTCATTATGGATTTGGGCACGACACTTCATCATTCTTGTCATTTAGTAGGACTTCTGCCTCCTCCTTTGGGAGAGAGAAACAGACAGTCTGGGCGGACTACTTCTCACTTTAATTCACACACGATGGGAGATCACAAGGATGAGATTCTTGAGATGTCCTCTTCACCTCACAAGTTTGGGGATGAAGATGCTACTCCTGTATATGATCCTTCACTGGAAATACCTTCAGATTCTGGTTATGATCCCACATTCATAGGTCGTTAGTATTGGTTTATGGGCGATGAGACTCATCATGAACCCACAAGCACTAGTCATGTTTGTTATGGCATGTCTAATATCCATGCACCCTATCTGACACATCATGTCGAGTCGAAATTTGAACCTAGCACTACGCCTGGGAGCACTCCTATTCCTTTCCATGCGAAGAGATTTGGGAGCACTATTCACATTGCACCTTCCATCATGATGGTGGAAGCAACCTCACATGTCTATCCTAGACCTAGTGTTAGTAACCATATGTGGATACCATAACCGAAACGAGTGACCATAGGGAACACCACTTACATCCCTTCACATGTCCCTTCATCCTTGAACCCTACTCCTTCGAATGAATTTTTTACTACCCTTCCTCCCCCTCATTCACATGGTCCTTCTGGCTGGAATATTGCTACTAGCCATGTTCATACTACGACTGCTTGCATGGTAGTATCTCAGAGTCAAGTACCTCCTATTGTGTTGGGAGGTAATATCCCTATTTGTGGATCGTCTTATGGTCCATTGCAAGGAGTTCCCCATATCCCTAACTATGGACATTCTCATGGGGCATCCCATGGGACACCTTATGGAGCTTCTCATGGACAGTCTTATGGACCATAGTATGGACAGAACTATCAACCCTATGGGTGCGGGTATCAGCAACCTTCTTACTCTTCCAATTATGGCTTTGTAACACCACATAATTAAGGCATACCACATCATAATGATTCCATGCATCCCTATACGGGTCAAATGGGAGGAGGTTATTATGGCCAAGGCCATGGTATTTATAGCAATCAACCTTACATGAACCAAAACTATCAGGGAGCGTGGCATAGACCGGATCAACCTGGGCTCTCTTTCCTTGCAACGTTGAACTTACCTGACTTATCGAGACTTATGAACGATCTGGTATCTCATGACCCCCCCTCGCCGGTTGTCCCTAACAAGATTCCTTCGGACATTCCCAAGTTTGAGGGCAAAGATATAGAAGATCCTAGTGATCATGTCACTACTTTTCACCTTTGGTGCTCTTCCAATTCCTTACATGAGGATTCAATCTTTTTGAGGCTATTTTAACGCACCCTCATCATGCCTACAAAGAAATTGTATATAGAGTCACCAAGGGGAGAATTCATTTTATTTGATGACCTTGCCATGACTTTCCTCAATCACTTTCAACTACCAGTTCATTATGACATTGGTACTGAGCTCTTATCGACATTTCGGTAAGACAAAGCCACACATATTTTAGATCATATTCAAGAGTGGCATAGACGAAAGTGGTTGATTAAATCCTTTATACCACCAGAATTTATCCTTAAGTGGTTCCTCAAGTCGTTGTTACCTTACATTGCAAAGGATGTTTCTACATCCGGAGTCCAAAACAAGGAACAAGAAATATTTAGGGCACAAGAGTTCTCAATCCGGACTTTTGTATGAGATTATACTTAATGCTCTGCGATCTAGTTTCAATCCCAAGATCTATCCTGGACCACATGCCGATGGCATTATGGGTTGTACAAGTGCCAAACCTGTGGATTCGGTTGTGAAACAAGTGAAACAAGTGAGCCAATTGTTAATTAATCAATACGCGTTGGTACAAGCCATGACTTTGTCTCAACATACCCAAATGGCGAGTGTACTTTCCGTGCAATCATCGGACCAAAAGGGCAACCAACAGCCTGGAAGGAATAGAAAAAAGGGAAAAATAATCATAAGGGTGGGAACAAGAATGAAAATGCTAATTATAATGACAAGAACGCTCGTAATGCTAGGGGGGAAAAGTAGTCTAAACATAAGGTAAAGTTTCCTTGCAAGTTATGTAAGGAGGACCACCTCACTCACTTGTGCCCTCATATGGAATATTCCTCGAGATTCATAGCACAGGTCCTAGCCATGCTAACTAATACTTTATACAACAATCAAAATATGAACTCATGGAACATTGATCCTTATTGTGCATCAAGTGGAGATCAAAATCCATCAGAAGCCAATAGTGGTCATGGTTGTGTTAACATGGTGCATGCCACTAAGGTTGTGACTCGTGCGAAGTATTATGGTTCATCACAACCGGACCTTGGAAAGGAACTCGCTCCACCTAAGAGCCCTTTATGTATCAAAGAAACTATCAATAAATCTGAAGTTGCACCTCACATTCCTGAGGGAGTCCTAAAGCGTTTAGGGCACAATACTAATGCCCAAGCCATCCAGAACTATTCCGTTGTCAAGGATTTGGGCCAAAATTGTTGTGCCATATCCACACTTGAAGTACTTCAGAATTGTCCTCAGCAAAGAAGAGCCTTGCTTTCTACTCTTGGGGTTGATGATGATAACTCTTCTTCCGTTATCAAATTTGAAACCATGGGAATAGAGCCTCGCTTGCCTTACTATGTGTCTCTTTTTATTCATGTAGATTTTCTTAATATGAATGTCAAACGCACTGTGATTGATGAAGGCACTGTTGCTTCCGTGATGTATTTGTCATGTTGGAAGGGTTTAGGATCTCCCGAGTTGTCTCAATCCACTACTATGTTGATAGATTTTGATGGTAGATCTTTTCGACCGCACGGTATCCTTCCTTCTCTTAAGGTCCAATTGGGAGGGAAGAACATCGCGATCGAGGTCAAGGTGGTTGATGCACCCCTTGAATAGAACCTTTTGTTGGGCCGAAATTGGATGTATAGTATGCAAGCCATAGCCTCTTCTCTCTTTCAAGTGGTATGCTTTTCATTTAATGGTAATATCATTACAATTGATCAGAAATCATTTCATAATCCAAGTATCAATGCATCATCGGGAACTTCTATCCCAATTATCGATCATTCTCAAATGGAAACTGGGAGTGTGGGTGTGGGTATGTATCCATCTCGGGAGTGTGGGTGTGGGTATGTCTCCATCTCTTATGGGAACCTTTAGTTGTCCTGCGCCCATTCTTATGATCGGATCTAGTTTTCGTTGGGCTTCATCCTCGTTGAATTCGGTGTCTTTTCACACTACCAATATGCAATATCCTTGGATTCTTCCTTCACCGACCTTCAATTGGACCTATCGAAATAGATGTGCCATTGCCTGCAACGATGGTAGCATATCAATAAAAACTTGATCAAGTTGCAAATCCTAGTCCTTCCTCTTTGTGGACGGAGGAGGAGGACCCGTATGTGTTACCTGCATGGGAAGTTGAGTCCTCTCACGCACATGGTTGAGTTGATGATGTTTTTCCATCAGATGAAGCCATTATTGAGGCCACGTCTGGAGTTGAGCCACCTTGGGAAGAGTTACATCATCAATCATATTTTCTTCCCGAGCTCAACCGTATGGAGCGTGATGACTTTAGGGACATTCTTAGCGAGAAGATTGGTAGTTTCATGGTTCCATTGAGCTCTCTTGGTCAGATGGTCGATGGGAACATGGCAAATTTATCACCTACTATTCCTATCAATATTTCTCGCGATCCTGGCAAAGTTGAGAACATCTACATTTGGGCAAGTTGTTCCCCTAATGAGATCAAGGAGTATACCAAGCTATTTAAAGAGTTTCATGACATCTTTTCTTGGTCATACAAGGAAATGCTGGGTATCGACCCTCCTATTTTTGAACATGAGATTATGACCTATTCGGATGCGAAGCCGGTTTGACAACATTTGCATGCGGTGAATCCTAGAAAAGCACCCGCCATTAAGGTAGAGATAGAGAAAATGTTGAAATCCGGTTTTATCTATCCCATTCCCTTGATGGAGTGGGTTTTAAATCCCGTTCTGGTTGATAAGAAGCAGGGAGCGATTCATATATGCATTTATTTCCATGATTTAAATCATGCTTGTCCTAACGATAATTTTCCCACACTATTTATTGATCAGATTTTGGATGAGTGTGAGGGAAGTGAGGTATTCTCCTTCATGGATGGTTTTTTTGGATATAATCAGATTCAGATCAAACCCAACAATCAACATAAGACTGCATTTATTTGTCCTTGGCGTACTTTTGCATATCAGAAGATTCCTTTCGGCCTTAAAAACATCGGAGCTACATTTCAGCGGGCTATCACCTTAATTTTTCATGATCTCAAAACGATTATCGAAGTGTATTTGGATGACCCCGCTGCTCATTCGCGTTTGAGAGTGCATCATCCATACCATTTGAGATTAGTATTCAAAAGATTTCATCATTACCGGGTTCCTTTAAATCCTCATAAGTGCATCTTTTGTGTGATTGTTGGTCGCTTGCTAGGGTTCATCGTATCGAGGGAGGGTATAAAAGTCTATCCCTTAAAGGTTGAGGTAATACTTCAATTGTCTTCCCCGCTTAATATTAGACATCTTCAGTGTTTGCAAGGAATGGAAAATTTCTTGTGGAGATTCGTGGTTAATTTTTCCAATTTAACTAAAGGCTTTATGCATATTTTAAAAAAGGAAACTCCTTTTTTCTAGGATGAGCAAGCTCAGGAGCCCTTTGATGCTCTTAAGCAAGCCTTAGCATCGGCCCCCGTGCTTAGTCCACCTGACTATAGCCATGATTTCTTGATTTATGTGGCCACATCCATGGATACTGTTGGTATGGTTTTGGTTCAGGAGGATGAGGAGGTCCACGATCATGTCATATATTATTTGAGCTAAAACCTTATTGATGCGGAAATCCGTTATTCCCATGTGGAGAAACTTGCCTTGGCCACCGTTCATGCGGTTCAAAGATTGAGACATTACATTCTCCTTCGCCGAACTTTGGTTTTAGCTGATATCAATTCGTTTCAGTTCGTTCTCACTAGAAGTATGATCGGGGGAAAATACAATAAATGGATTGTTATTTTGCAAGAGTTTGATCTTGAATTAGTTTCGGCAAAATCGAAGAAATCATTGATATTTGGCCCGGATTAGAGGAATTTTGGGGTCTAAAATGGGCCTCCTAAGGAAAATAATAAAATAATAGTTAAAATCATAAAATAATAGTTAAAATAATAAAATAATATTGATTAATTTTGGAGGAAGAAAGAAAAAAACTACTTTTTGTGTTCGTATTTTCGACATATCTCTCTGTGTTTTTACTCAAATTTCGATCGGGAGAGCTCATTGGATGCGAAAATTGATTCCACATCCAACGAGCTCTCTCGATCGAAATTTGAGTAAAAACACAATGAGATGTGTCGAAAATACGAACAAAAAAAGTAGTTTTTTTTAATGACAAATATGTCAATTCAACCATTATGGTTGACTTATTTTATTGAAATTCTATTGGTTCTTGAATTCCAACTCACAAAAAATTATTTTGGCACGTTTTCTTATAAGGCCTATTTTAGACCCCAAATTTCCTCTAATAGTGGAGCTCATATCTGATTTTCCAAGTTTGGAGGAGGAGGAGGGGTATGAGGATGCATTAATCGATGATCATATTTTCCTTATCTCAACTTTGGATCCATGGTATGGGGATATCATTGTGTATTTTCAAACGTTGAAGGTCCCTACTCACCTTTCACGGGATGAGCGATGAAGATTACGTCATGTAGCCAAGAACTACCTTATAGTGGATAACACTTTGTACCACTATGTGGTAGATTTCATTTTGCATCATTGTTTAACCATTGATGAGGCTGAGGTTGTGCTGAATGATTGCCACATAGGGGCATGTGGTGGTCATTTATTTGGGATTTGTACAACCCAAAAAATATTAAGAGCAGGATATTTTTGGTTTTCGATCTTGAAAGATTGTGCTAATGCGGTCAAGAAATGCCACCTTAGCCAGGTGTTTGCATGTAATATGCACTCGCATCCAGCCCCATTAAATCCCATTATCACTATCGGTCCCTTCACCAAGTGGGGGCTTGACTTTATGGATTGAAACCCAACTTCGGCTAGGGGGCATCATCACATTATAATGGTTGTCGATTATTTCATGAAATGGGCAAAGGCTATGCCCATGATTAAATCCGATGGTAAGACAACCACGCATTTCGTTTTCAACCAAATTATTACCCAGTTCGGCATTCCGAAAGAGCTTGTCACTGACCATGGTAGGAAATTTCATAATATAATGATGGAAGATTTAGCTTCAAAGTTAGGGTATAAGCAGGAGCATTCCACTTCTTATTACCCTCAGGTGAATGGACAGGTTGAAGCAGTGAATAAATTGTTGTACCCCAATCCATAGGAAGTTTTCTTCGTAACACTTAGTGTGGCCAAATTTCCTTCAACTTCCTACAACTGTGTTGTAAGTTGCTCCAACCACACATATTCGACTACACTGCCCCAAAATTGTGTATTCACATCGGTGAATTTCTTTGCTTCTTGTTCCATTTCCTGCAGTTGTGTCACCAAGTCCTCAATGGTGCTTTTTCTTTATGCAACTAACTCGCTTTTCTTCTTGCTCTTGTTCCTCCAGCTGTGTCTCCAAGTCCCAGCAATGGAACCATTTGTTGGCAGAGATCATTCAACATGGGTTCACTCTCTATCGACACCGAAAACACAACAATCTCCATGAGCACCAACCCAGACAGGTTTGACCCCGTCTAGGAACACCTGTAGAGAAAATGAGGTCTCACCTGAGATGTTTGAGGGAGGATTTCCAGAACCAAGTTTCTGTAGTGTGAAGGAGGACTGCGCATATACTTTCAACTCAATGCATCATTAATTAACAAATCCAATCATTTAGATTATGCATTCATATTTTCATTCAGTGGATCAGATCAACATACTTAGATCGCGGCATAAACATCGATGCATAAACAAATCTATCAAGATATCATCATTCACAACAGAAAAGAATCGCATCATTAACAGATACACATCATAACCCAATATTCATTCATATCTAGATCGCAGAAAACAAGAAAACTGGAAGATGTAAAAAGACAGTATTTCCGCTCAATCTCTATCATGTCATATTAGTCTTTGCAACAAAATACAGGTTCCCAGAAACAATTCTTCAACTTATCTCCATATTACCAACATATCAAAACATATCAAAACATATCAGTTCATATAAGGATCATAGATGCTCCAAATATATTAAGTATGTCAAAGATCTAAAAAAGGATGTCTCAACATTCACAATCCTAGATCTACTTATAGGCTTGCACCTTTACATTTGTGGTCCACTTAAGTCAAATTCCTAACTACCTGGGCCAAAATCTAGAAAATAATGACCATAATCCACATAATGACCACAATCCACATAATCTAGAAAATAATGACCACAATCCACATAATGTGGTCCAAATATGGAAAATATGACCAAAATACATAAAATATTGTTAATTTGCCATGCGTGCCATCTTCCACCTTATGCAACATCTTTGACTTTGCGTATCATCTATGATGTTGCACAGCTAACTATCCTCAAAACTGCCTACCAACATCAGTTATGTCCTTCGTTCCTGTAGTGACTTGTCTTTTAATAGACAAGATCTGATCTAAAAATAATTGCCAACTATAAGGAAGGTTTCAACTCTCCTAGTGGGTTATATTATTTGTTTTCTTTGTAGTTTGAGTTAGATTTACTAATGCTGTTATTTATTATCTTTGTATGCTTTTGATATTTAACACAGGGACCTTCGGGAGTGTTAAAGTTGAAAGAGATGAAAATTATGCTTTAAACTTGTCTAGTTACATCGATACTATTTTGTTTCTAGTACTTTTTTGTCATGGTCTGTCATGGTTTATGTCTGTCTGAGATGGTTTTTCATGGTATGTGTCTTTTTTCTTATCATATATCTGTTGCTAAGTTTAAATATCAAAATCTGGTTGGTAGTTTCCAAATGTTGCAGTTGCATTGATGCATATTTGTTAGGTTTTTGGGATCCATCTCTCTATGTCAAGAAACTTTATCACCTATTGTTGTTTAAATAAGCATGCTAGAACTGCTCCGAGCTGTGAAATTGGACATGAATAAAGGACAAGAACAGGATGTAACGAGTCATATGTTAAGCAAGTCTCAGACTATATTATTTTATCCCTTGTTGAAGCATTACATAAGGTAAGAAGGAAAGTTCTCATTTTAAAAAATGTAACTTTTCATTATTTATGTAGTCAACAACTTAAAGAAATATGATTTATTTTCCTATAAATAATATCTATTTCCATTCGATTGGATCTAACATAGTTTATTTGGCTTAAATTGTTTATACTCTATACCTGCTTTTAGCTTTAATATTGATTCCATATCAAGCATGCGTTTGTTATTGGAAAGGCATTATTCCTATAACCTGGGGACAAGTTTGTGGAGGTTTTGTTTTATTGTGTCTATGGTAATTAAGGCTTACCGTTTTTTCTGAAATGGGTTGTTATAATTTATAACCTTTGGTGACAATTTTAGGCATGTGTAATATGTAGTTCATATTTTCTTGTTTGTTCATGAATTATTTTGTTTTATGCCTTTGAGGTTGCTTGAGGAATCCCTAAAGATTGATATTACTGACTGTGCTTCCTAGCCCCATTGACTTATCTTTTGGTCATTTTCCAGATATTAATACAAGCATCTTATCTCATCTTCCTTAACTATGTTGAAATGAATCCATCAATAATTGCATTGGTACTGAACGAAGTGTCAAGCCTCCATTTGGAATTATTTCCTTATTTTCCTCTAGGGAGAAGCTTGATACAAATTTCATCCTTCCACATGTTCCCTTGCATCTTAGGCATGTTATTTTATCTTAAACATAAACATACTTAATGATATCCCTTGTGATTTTCTCAAGATAACCGATCAATATGCCATTTACATCCTTATTTCACTTGTGAATTGATACACAAAATATTTTGGACTCATGTCGAGAATGTTTGGGAGATTATACAGTTGAAAGATGAAGACTTTCTAGTATTCCCTAGTTAAGTAATATAGGTGTTTTCATCAAAATTTGATGAGTGTCACTGCCATTAAGAAAGTTCCAAAAAGCATGATTTAGATTGAATAAAATTTTAATCATTGTCATCACAATTCAAACTTAGTAAAATGAATACGTAGCCAAAATTAATGACTTGTCTACTAGGGTGTAGAACAAAGTCTTTCCAATATATATGATAGCATCTTCTGTGTGTAGAGTAATTGACCTATATTTATCTTTTTTTATAGGAACAAAGAAGTGTTGTGTGGGTGTTGTTTGATGTAAATATAAAAAAGGAGAGTAACTCTATACCACACCGCTGGAATCCAATGGTCATTATGTTACCTTGGAATTTGGAAGCAATTGATTCCACCAAAAATGTTGGTCATAGAAGGATGTTGTAATCATGATATAGGGATAAATCCTCATATCATGAATTTGATGTGATGTGATAGATAAGATAAAAATTTCAATGTACAACAAATGACTGCAAAAGTAAGTCAATTGGAGTGGTGACTGCAATAGTGTCGTTATAATGTAGGAGCACAAAAATGATTTCTATGTAACAGAAGAAGAAGGATATAAAGTGCTAAGCTAAACTAAGAATTCTGAATATGAACCCTAAGAGATGAACTGGAAGGAAAATGTACAAGGAATTAGTACAGTTCAAAATAAATCATCTCTTCTCTATTATGACTAAGTTTCAACTATGATGAGGGAATGTATGGGTAATAAAACATACCTAAATTTTGATTAAACTCAGATCACATGTATTGATATTGACATGTACATAAATTCTTTAATTTGTGACCTCGCTATTGGGAAGTTCCTGGATTTCTCCTTTGCTTGCTATTTTTATGTATGAAAATAGACAACATTTTGAACTGTCTCCTAGGAACATTTTTAAAGAAAATAATTCAACTTCTCAATTTCAAGCCAGATTTGTTGATTAATGTTTTCAACCAATAGTTCAAGTAAATTTTGATAATGACATTTTGTGGGGATTGGAATATCACAAATCATAGAGGTATGCATATAAGAACTAAATTTTTTTCCATACTCATCCATTACATTCAAAGGCACGTTTGTGTTAGAATGATTAACCCATAGTATTTACCCACTTAGACATTAATTTATTTATTTTTGTCTTATTTTCCTAGTCCATGAGTCCCACCATGTGCAAGTTGCTAATTTCCTATCCATAGAGGTCAAACTTTCCATATTTGACTCATGTAGTGCTTGGGAAAGCCTTAGGAATCAAATCTACTTTATTCCTGGCCTCCTAGGTGCCTATCTGCTTTTTCTGCTTTATACCCTGCTTTTTCAGTGTTTTAAGGCACATAGGAAAGCAAGACTAGGTGAGGTGAATCAGCTTTGTTGCCTCTTCCTCCTCCACTCTTTCCTCCATGCAAAAGCATGTATGAGCTGCCATTTTACCATTCTTTAGCTTGCCTATGCACCCTTGCTAATTCGTGGGGTCCTTGATAGATTTGGGATCATCTTTTTACACCTATGGGGGATTTGCCTATTTTGGGTAAGCCTGCTTTATGCTAGTTTTGGATGCTTCCTTATGCATTCGATTTGCTCATGTATTCTATATATTCAGCAGCCTATGTTATTACAGGGTTGTCTATTGTACACTCAGTTAATAAAATTTACTGTTACAGCTCCATATTCAGTCTCCATTGTTGATAATTTTGCATGATCAATTGTTAATTGTTGTGGGTGAAATTAATCTACTGCAGGACTGAATTTCTACATGGTATCAGAGCCATTGTAGGTTGTTACTCTCCTTCAAAAATTGTTTTGCAGGTTCGACATCAAGACTGGGAGCCTTTTACTGACAGCCGAGACAGATTTTCTAAAGCTATGGATTCACAGAAAACTATCTTGACTCCCTTCAACTATTTTGAATGGAAAGGAGAGATGGAGATCTTGTTGAGAGAGAAAGGCCTCTACAGGGTGACTATGGCTACAGAAGCAGAGCCCAATGCTACTATAGAGAAGATAAAATGGCACAATCGGAGAGATGAGGCCTATGGCCTCCTATGTCTCAGTATTTCCCAAGACCTCCTTTTCCATCTCGATGGATTGACTTCACCGGATCAAGTATGGGAGAAGCTATGTGATATTTTTGGAAAGACAGATGAGATGAGGGGACATCATATCGAGAATGAGCTGATTTCTCTGAGTCCCAGTAGCTTTGAATCCCTGCAGCTATATTTCTC
>LPNX010987227.1:0-75199 GCA_001517045.1 Pseudotsuga menziesii
AGCCGAAAAGGCTGGACGGAAGGTGAAATAAACCGTCGCATGAATGTATAAATGAATGCTTAGCCATGAATAGATTAACGAATTGGGAGTTATTACCAACATATACCAAGAGAGAGGCTCGCATACCAAGATCAAATATGAGGTCTATCCATGAAAAACATGTGTCATCACAAGAGAAACCCACAATCATGAACCATACATTTTCCAATATCACAAAATTAAGAGACAATATAGAATTCAAAATAATATCTATATAGATTCATCACATATCTCTTGCAACCAATTTCCAATGAGCCAAAAAAATTGTAATTCTAATACCGTATGAGAAAATTATGTCATTTTTCGCGAATCTCTTCAATCCTCAAAGATACCCAGAAACTAATCCTCCTAAAATTTTCACACATTTTCCCCAAATATGCACAATAGAAAGAGAGACTTTATTGATGATGAAATGAAATGTTTGGCCTTCTATTTATATACTTCATCATGATCTAGAAGCTTCTTTTGGTGTCTCCTTAAACTCATCCTTAATTTGTGGATCACCATATTTTAAGGGGGCCTCAAGGGTTAGTACCTCACCTCAAGGATCCATTATGACACTTCATTCCAAAACTTCATTATCATTCCATATCTTCTCCAAAGGGGGCCTTAAGGCTTGACCATATCATCATACTTGGTGGATACGGCATTATTTCTTGTGGATATCCTTACCACTTCAAGTGGTCTAATGGGACAAAGTACCACAACTTTCAGGATCATGTCGACCAAACATTATTATTTTGGGGGCACTTCAAACATTACAACAACTTGGTTCAGATGAATTTTGGTGGATCTTTAGAGTCTTCTCCACCATGGGTCATGTAATCCCAAACTCGTTGGAAAGTGGACCAAACACCATTGTTTATGGGTTTATTCACCTTTTATTTCAACATTGCTTTGTGCACCAATCCTTATTACTTTGAGGGATACTTCTCATGGTCATATGGACCAATCCTTCTGGACATGTAGACCTAACACCACTATTTTAGGAGTTTCTTCACATTTCTTACTGACATTGCTTAGGAACACCTTTACAAACATTATTACACTTCTTATCATCATGGTAATGTGACCCACCATAATGGTCATGTGACCCATCATCATGGTCATGTGACCCAACATCATTTATTTAGGAAACTATTCACACTTATTTAGGACACTTTAGCAACTCCTTTACACTCCACATCATCATGATCAATATGGGATTCTCTAGGTGATTTGTAACATTTATGTATATCTCAAATTTTCTTCCTATGAGGTCCATGCGCAACCACTACACCATAAGGGGACCGCTTTGTATTTATATACACTTTTGATCAAGGGATTCCTTAGGTTCTTCTTTATGGGATTCAAGTCCTCATTATACATTCCCAAACAATATATATCTACTACAACCACATCATCATTATCACCTTGACACCACATATCTCTTCACCCTTTCGACGTCAATGACACCCTATTTGACATCAATGACAACTTCTTCCAACATGGCTCTCTTGTTGGATTTGGATGATCCTCATACAAAAACACAAAATGTGTAATTTTGAAAGTAACTCATTTTGATGCTCTTATGTCTCTGATTACATGAGTTCATTTAGCTATACTATTTCAGAAGAGGAATCCTCCTTATGATACTTGTATGTGTGTTTGCAGGAGTGTATCATCATCATTATATTTGATAAATCTATATTGGCCTCCATTTTCTTTCTTAAATTGGTTGTTATATATATATATATGATAAGTAAATAATAAATAGAAATATAATAATGTTTCAAACTAAAATAATATAATTGTAATTAGCCACAAAGAAGCATGACTTTATGAAAAGTCATATTCAAACCCCGTAAAACTTAAATATGCACAATTTCAATTGTATATTAAATCATCTGGAATTTTATTAATAGATAATTATTTTTACTCAATCATTGAATTCTTGAAGTGCAGTGGTATCAAAGCCACGTTCGGATCCTCAACTCCACCATTCACTCGCGGACTATATCAAGGCATCAGTACATTTCAGGTAGAGCAATAGAAGATGCAAGAAACTCTCACATTATCTTAGCCAAACTACCGTCACACACCTCAATTCCCCACCTAGTTATAACCTAGACCCTTTCAATACACATCCTCCAAATATGCCTAAATCGTCGGTCCAACCCGACACGACGCCACCACACAAAGTTTCCCTCTTTAATATTTTGTCGATATCAATTCTCCAAGCACACAGATATCAGATAAGAGTAAAACTAGAGTTACCGAAATTTTATGGATTTGAGAAGCAATGCATTGCATGGATTAATAAGGCTGAGGAATACTTTGATATCCATAACATACCCTACGACAATGAGAAGATTAAGTAATTAGTAACCATGCAGTTAGAGGGAAATGCGTACAATTGGTACATGTGGTGGAATATGACAACTCGAGTATGTTCCTTTAATTGGAACACCTTTAAAAATGATATTCTTAAAAGGTTTCAAGGCGTAACCGAGAAAGACTTATTTGACAAGATCACCAGGTTGCAGCAAAAAGGAAGTATATATGAGTAAATATGTGAATGGGAAGCTTTGGCAACTCGAGTTCCAGAACTAATCAATGACCAACGTCTGCAATCATGCATACATGGACTAAAACCACACATTCGGGAAGATATAGAACATAACACTTCTACCATGGGGGTGGCAAGACGTAAGGCCAAGATCATTGAGAACAAGTTTAAATGATCCTCTCAAGTTGGATTCGACAAAAAATACTCCAAGAATAATCCTCCAGCAAATACAAGAACTTCAAGGTATACGTCATCACACCTAAGGGAAGGGGAAAACCCCAGTTTAGAATCCTAGAGGATGAGGGAAGGAAAGGGAAAATATTGTGGAGAAAAATGGGATCCTAAGCACAAATGTTTGCAAAGAAGAAACCCCCAAAAGTTGTATGTGTGTGAAGCTGAAGAAGAGGATAGAATATCAAAATGTGAAGTGTCAAGTGAGGAAGATACAAAAACCCAGCATGATTTACTCTCGAAACTAGAATATGATACGCCAAATATCTCATTAGTCGCCATTACAAGGATATCCCAACCACAAACAGTGAAGCTAAAAGGACATATCAAAAACATCAATGTTTCAATTCTCATAGATACTGGGAGTACACATAAATTTATTAATGTTAATATTGTTAAGGTGTTCAGCTTATTCATTTATTCAATGCCTAACATGAAGGTTATGGTAGGAGACGACAAAAAGATTGAAAATGTGTGAAAAATTCACAAGGTTAAATTACAAATGCAAGAGTATAATCTAGAATACGACTTCTTTGTTGTACGTATTGGAGGAGCAGACGTTGTGTTGGAAATCTAATGGTTGCAAACATTGGGTACTTACTCCGCTAACCATCAAGATAAATTCATCCAGTTCTATTGTCTAGGGAAAGAGTACAAGTTGTACAGTTTCCAACCACCCCAGACTCAATCAGTTACATCACATCAGATGCAAAGTATAATTCGAAAGTGAGTACCTGCTTACGCAATCCAATGTCAATAGATGGAGCTTCTAACATGTGAAGGATTTGAGTGCAACCCTCCTGAGATACAAGAGCTAATCCAAAAACATCACAAGGTGTTCCAAGAGCTTCCGATGGATCTCCCACAAAATAGAAAGACAAAGCACTTAATTGAGCTAGAGCTAGGGGAAAATCCTGTAAATATCAAACCATACAGATATCCCCATCATCAAAAAACAGATATTTAGAGTTTGACTCAAAAAAAATTTAAATGTGGATTTATATCAAAGAGAAGAATCCATTATGTCGCTCCAATAGTGCTAGTTCGAAAGAAGGATGGGTCCTTCTGGTTGTGCATAGATTATAGAGGAATCAACAAGGTCAGAATTAGGAATAAATTCCCTATTCCGTTCATCGATGAGATGAAAGATGAAATTCATGGTGCCAAGTAATTCTAGAAATTAGACCTAAGATAAGGATATTACCAAATCATGGTTATATTAGAAGACGTATCCAAAACTGCTTTTCCTACTCATGAGGGCCATTATGAGTTCAAAGTAATGCCCTTCGAGCTAACTAATGCTCCAGCCACCTTCCAAGCCGCAATGAACAAATTATTCCAGCGATATTTACGAAAGTTTGTATTAGTATTTTTTGATGATATCCTTGTACATAGAAAAACATGGAGAGCGCATGTTTGACACTTAGATCAAGTACTAACCATCTTGGAAGAGCATCATTTTTTTGCAAAAATGTCAAAATGCACTTTTGGGAAAGAAGAAGTGGACTATATTGGCCATATAATATAAAAATAAGGATTCAAAGTCGATCCCAGTAAGATCAAGGAAATTATTGAGTGGCCCCAACCAGATAATATCTTGAAATTACGAGGGTTTCTAGACTTAACGGGAAGATATGTGAAAAATTACGCCTATAAGACGAACCCCCTAACAAAATTATTGAAGAAAAATTCATTTCGATGCAATGATGAGGAAGAAAAATGATTTGAAGCATTAAAGAACATTATGTCATCAACACCAGTATTAGCAAACCCAGATTTCACAAAACATTTTATAGTTGAGTGTGATGCTTCAGGATTCGGGATAGGAGAATTCTTGATGCAAGAAGGTCATCTGATAGCTTTTGAAATCAGGAAGCTCAATAAGAGAGAAATATTGAAATCTATGTATGATAAGGAAAGTATTGCCATTATACATGCTCTAACAAAATGGTTACAATACCTCATAGGGAGAAAAATATTGATAAGAACATATCACAATAACCTTCAATATCTCCTTCAACAACAAACATTGTTTTCTGAGCAACATAAATGGATAGAAAAAATTGTTACATTTGACATGGAGATACTACATAAGCAAGGAAAGGAAAATGTATTTTTTCATGCCCTTTCCCGAAAATATGAAGGAGTCAAGGCTTACACAATTTCAGTTGCAGTTCCAAATTGATTAGACAAAATCCAAGGAGAATATGCCAAGGACACAGACACTTGTGCCCTAATCAATGAACCTAATAAAGGTTCGAGGTTTGAATGGAGGAATGATATCCTCTGGTATAAAGGAAGGATCTACTTAAGCCCTACATATCGGTTTAAAACCAAGGTGTTGATAGAATCCCATGATTCCCCAACTGCAGGTCATGTAGGTTTTTCCACAACTTACTACAATGCCAGGAAATCCTTCTACTGGAAGGGGATGTATAAGGACATTCAAAATTATGTAGATGATTGTGATACATATCAAAGAAACAAAAGTTAAAATTTCATTACTCCAGGGCTATTCCACTTGCTTCACATTCCAACCCAAAAGTAAGAGGAGATCTCCATGGACTTTATTGAAGGGTTACCCATATTAGAAGGCAAGGACAAAATCTTTGTGGTAGTGGAATGATTAAAAAAATACGCCCCTTTAATGGCAATTAAGAAAATTGAATCAACCCAACAAATTGTTGAAGTATTTTGTAAAATATTTACAAATTACATGGATTTCCAAAAATCATCGTTAGTCACAGAGATGCCAAATTCACAAGAAATTTTTAGAAAAAATTATGCAAACAAGTTGGGATCACTCTTAACATGAGCTCAACCTATCACCCCAAAACATATGCCCAAATGAATTTGTTAACAAATGTGGAAAATCCTATCTCCGTAGATTCGTCATTGACAAGAAAAATAAACGGTTACAGTGGTTACATCTTACAGAATGGTGGTATAATTTCACCTATCGTATGTCGTCCAAAATGACACATTTTCAAGCATTGTCTGGTTATGTGCCTCCTCGATGGAAGGAAATCGTTCAAGGGGATGCAAAAGTATCTACCATAAAAATTATACTTGAAGAAAACCAGAAGGTAATGCAAGTACTAGGGAATAATTTAATTATGGTAAAAAATCGTATGAAACATCAAGCAGATCAATGTAGGACAGAAAGAGAGTTTGAAGCAAAAAATTGGGTATTTGTAAGAATTCATCCATACAAACAATTTTCACTTAAGCAACAAGGAAAAAATAAATTAGCTCCCAAGTTTTATGGGCCATACCAAATTATCCAAAAAATCAACTAGGTAGCATATGAATTGAAGTTACCATACAAGCATTGAATTCATAATGTTTTTCACGTTTCAAATCACAAAAGACAATTGGGTCAACATCAAACTACTCAGACAACACTTCCTGCATTGGATGAAGAGGGAAACTTGTATTAGAACCAGAAGCCATCATTAACACGAGAGACAAAAGACTACGTTCTCGCATCATCCAAGAATGCCTTATTATCTGGAAGAATTGTCCAGAAGAAGACGCTTCCTGGGAAACGGAGAAGTTCATTCAACAACACATGTCATTACCTTGCTTTGAGGACAAAGCATCTTAAAAGAAGAGGGAAATGTTATACACACACACACACACACACACACACACACACACACACACATATAAGTAAATAAGAAATAGAAATATAATAATGTTTCAAATAAAAAAATCATATAATTGTAATTAGCCATGAAAAAGCATGAACTTATGAAAAGTCATATCCATACCCCGTAAAACTTATATATGTGGGATTTCTATTGTATATTAAATCATCCGGAATTTTATTAATAGATATTTATTTTTACTCAGTCAGTGAATCCTCGAGTGCATTGGTTGAGGGTTCGTGTTTACAAAGTCTTAGATGTTTTTGTTATGAAACATTTTCCAAGTTAATACTTTCTTGTGCAACCCTATATCTTTGGTAAATATCATTAACACAAGCCTTAACCTCTTTCAATTCCAATTCTAGAGAATCAATTTCATCATGTTCGCATGAGTATGACAAGGTGGGGGGACAAGGGATTGGCCTTGCATCTCTTTGTTCAACATATCATTTTCAAAATGACACAAAATTAGGTTGTTATGGATTAGGGAATTTAAAATTCCATTGTTTTCTTAAAAAAGGCTAGATATTCAATCTATGTCATCTTCTCCTTCCACTAATAGCAGTAAAAATAGTCATTAGGATCAACTTGATTTTTCTCAAAACTGGAATAGATGTCAGTATAATACTTTGATATCGATTCAATCCTTGCAAAAGGAGGACTATTAAATGTCATTGTTACATCCTCTTCACTTGATAATTCATGCAAATATGGTTCATCATCCTCATCTATAACTACACAATCAAGATGAGGGTGACCAATACTTTGCATAAGACATTCACCAATCAAAGGTTTATTTAGCAAATAATAATTATGATCAGATTTATTTACTTAGTTCATGTTGATCCCTCTCTTACATTTCCAATGTCATGTCTCCATATTTTTCATGGTTTAAAAATTGTTTAAGTCACCTTAGGAAAAACTATTGAAAATTATTAATAGTGACAAATAAGGGGAAAATGCCTAAGTATGGTTCCTAAGGCTTAATTAAAATTAATTGGAGACTAAATAATATTTTCTAAGTAATTTTAATGGTCAATGTGACCACTAGAAATCCCAATTCAAGTTTATGGAGGAGAAAATAATTTCATTAGGAAATATTAGCCAACAATATTATGCAGCAAGTTTATTTTATTCATGTTGGTCCAATTTGTGGATGATGGGGTCATTATGGTGCTAAGGAAGCTTATCCCATGCATTGAATGAGTTTAATAATTCAAAGAGGCACCTAGGAAATTTTTTGGACCAAATGGGATGGTTATTCAATGTATTTGGCCATTTCCTTAAAACAAGGAAACTAAGTGTAATGAGGGGAAGAAGGATTCAAAGTGGTTGGAAAAAGGAGGGAAATGGTAAAGGAGGTTAGAGGTCGCACTTATGGAGGTAGTGGGACAATTATGGGCCATTAATAACCACCTCATGCATGGTTAATAGTTTTGGTTTTCTCCATGGTATTTTCCCATGATATTGGCTAAGTGGGAAAACTTGGTCAAAATGGATTAAGAAGCATGGTTTTCTTTCTCCCATGGTATTTGAAAGTGGTTTTGGTGTCTCTTTGAAACTATATAAACAAATTAAATCACACTTCTTGATATTGGTCGATATTTTGTTTGGATTCTATTGAGAGTTTGCTTGAGAAAATTCCAGTGCTTGGGTGATGTGCCCCTTGCAAGAAATAGGGAGATGTGCTCCTATGTTTGTTTGATTGAGGAGTGAAGCACCCATATTTATTCATGAAGTGTAGCTACAATTATTTATAGTAGTATTCATCGTATCTTCTTGGGGGTAACAAAACATATGCTACAATTTTGCTAGTATTGCTTCTTTTGAGTGTTTTAGAGGGTATTGTGAAGCATTTAATATTGTGGAAGAGCCATTGGGACACTTGGGATGTGTCAATCCATTTATAATGTAATTTGAATCTCTTCAATATTTTTGTGATAATTCTTCATTTATGGTTCTTCATTTTTTGGCCTCGTGTTCATAATTTAATTTACCAATGCTCAACGTGCCTTCAATTTTGACTAGTTTTTGTAAAAATGCTATATCTTGACCTCTATGTGTCCAAATATAATTTTGTAAGTTTCTGTAGTTAGATAAGACAAAATACCCCCCCACCCTACCTTCATGTTTATAATTTGGAATCATTTTCCTGTGTTCGATTCGAGTTGGAAAGTAGACAACTGCACAGTCCCGAATTGGGAAATCTTTCTCTAGGAGATTCAATCAACCAAATCAACCTATTCAGTTTTTTGCAGAAATTTTTACTACATAAACTATCATTAAATAGACCATATACCTATTTCATAACCCTTCCTTGAGTTCCAGAGCCTCCAACCTGTCCAAAAGACAATTCCTAGTGCCTTTCCCTTTAAGCTAGTGGGAGGATCTAATTTGCATATTCTAGTGTAACCATGAAGCCTTGCAGTAGAATTCATAAATATATAATTTTTAAACATAAATGGTCCTAGTACATTGTACAAAGGATTCTTCAACTAGTGTATCGTTTTTCTACCATCCTTACATTGGTGTCTTCCTTTTGCCTTTAGCTTAGTGTGCATATTCAGTTCTTGGATTTGGTACAATAAATTGGTACAATATATTAGCCACTTTGGCTTAGTTTTGATTTGGTTTTCCTAACTCAACCATTGGAGGATGAGGCATCAAACCTCGTGTATACAACTGTTACTCTTAGTAATATCAGGAGATCCTCCCCACCATTCGTCAAAATATCGCCTCACATATTGAACCCAATACATGCTACCCATCATGTTGAGAGTGAAATTTAATTTCCCACCATACATTTGAATCTCCATTCAGAGATACCTTTTGCACCCTCAAAGCCAAACAAATTTGCCTTATGGAAAACCTCATCACCACAGGTGTAGTTCTCTAAACTATAGTGGAAGAAGAAGATACCTCGAATGAGAGTAGCGGTGAGGAAAAAATCCATGTGGTATTCCTTTCATGTGGGCTCAACCCCAAAACCAAGCCACCAACATTACTCTTAACCCCCACCAATCAATCCCTACTATACCTCCTCCTAAGGGTGTTGATATTATTTTACGATGTATTTTATCCCACAGTGAGGAAGAACAAGTCCTCAAGGATTGACACAATGGATAATGTGGTGGTCACCTTTCCTGTCTTGAAACCACCTAGAAAATCCTCTGAGGAGGCTACTTGTGACCCTCTATATTCAAAGTTTGTGTTTACGCTATCAAACGATGTGCCAACTTCCAAGTATTCACTTGCAAGATCAGATCCCCACTAGCTCCCTTACACCCTTTCATTACTACGGGATCCTTCTCCAAATGGGCCATTGACTACATGGAATGCCACCTAACCTCTTCCGAAGGCCACAAGTACATCATTATTGCAGTCAACTACTTCACCAAATGGGATGAAGCCATGCCTACCTTTGACTGCAAATCCATTACATCCGCTCAATTTTTCTTTAACCTTGTCATCACTCGGCTCGATGTCCCAAAACGATTAGTCTCGGACAATGGAAAACGCTTAAAAGACCAAAATTTTGAATATTTATCCCACCTATGAGACTTCAAAAATGAATTCTCTACCCCATATTATTCTTAGGCCAACATCCAAGTAGAAGCAGTCAATAAATTTCTCAAAACTATGCTCGAACCCACAAATGACAAGAACAAGTCTAATTGAAACCATATGATTTTTTCGGCCCTTTAGGAATATATAACCTTAGTCAAAACTGCTACTATGATGCACACCATTCTACTTGGTCCATGGAGTTGAAGTAGTCCTACCCATTGAGTGTCAAATCCCTACGCTTCAATCAGCAATCAATTATTTCTAGCTACTCCATCATTGGAACAATGGTTCCTTACCTTAGAGCACCTAAATGAATAACAACATGATTCACTACAACAACAAAAAAGCAATGAAACCTTGATCCAAATCCCAATATGACCACCATGTCCACCCACGCACCTTCAATGAGGGTGACTTTGTGCTCATATTCAATGCTCGTAAGGATTCCAAACCAGGTCTCGACAAGTTGATACCTAAGTGGTATGGTCCCTTCATCATTCATTGATGCCTCCCCAATGGGGCATATGTTCTACAAGATTCTAAGCACATAACACTCAACAATATCGTCAATGGTTTGTATCTGAAAAATTCCTACCCTTAACCGCAATCACACTCAGGTGCGTCAGGTTTTGAGTTATTAATTTTGCATTGTCCATACCTTTGTTATGTATTTTACTATACTTGGGTATGTCCATCATATGTGTAGGATTGTCCTCAAAGTGACTCGTTATTGACCGCCATCAATAACAATGCACAATTCCACTTTCAGGTATGATCATGGAACTTGCCTCTCAGCATCAACATTTCCCTTTGATATCAATACCCATATATGAGGCACCACTCTCCATCAATCCACATCCTAGTTTCGATGTTCCACCAACATCCAAACTTGGGACCACTACGTTACCCCCGTGTGTTTTTTCTCTCAACAAACATTCATTATCATCGAAACCCATGATGTCGACCCCCCGACAAGTCTGAGAAATTTGCACCCCACCAAAAGACATCTGCTTGAAGCCAATTAGTGCATAGCTACACATTAGTTCCTCTACCTTAAGCAATGACACAAAAAAAAAATTACTCAGTACTAGTTACAAATAATATTTCACCATTTCCTACTTACACCTCCATGAGCACTTAACCCATCTGCAAATTTCCTTCATATCATCACCTCCACCAAGACAACATGGGGGCCCCCTCCCTCTTAATTCACCAACTCCATTATGTTATTCCTATGGGATCATTCTACACGGCATTGATTCATTGGACACCCCTCTTTGCATTTACAAACATATCCTTTACTTCAGTTTAGAAAAGGTTCCCTAACCCACTGAAAACCGTGTGAACCCCTCCCATCATTAAATGACTCCCCGATCCACAAAAAATTATCGGATTCCCATCTATCACCAAATTGGTCCCCCAACATGCCCAAAATTGTTGTGACCCCACCACTTATTATGTATGTACAAACAGTTCCTCATTCCATTCACAAATGGGAACCAATCATTCTTTCAACAACAATCCCCTAGACTCATTTGATCGATGATGAGAAAAATATACTGATACATCATAAGTCATTCCTTTGTCAATCTTACTCTCTCAAATATTGTGTCACTCACAAATACCTTCATTTGTAGTTTGTATCCCTCTGTCACATCATCATTTGAATAAAGAAGCCACCCATCCTTCTCCCCTCCCAGTATATCATCGATCAAAGGAAGTATGATCCCCACGCTTATCATCCAGTCTTGTGGTAAGTCAGTCAGTCTCACTTGGTTACAACATGATCATGGTTCCTTAGATGAGACCCATGTCTTGTCCAGATTCTTCAGCTCCCATCGATGCCAAAACCTCATACTCTGACAATTGAAGAGGCAGCAATGGTGCCTTGGGATTCCTTTCAATCACTATAATAGATTACCTCAAACTAAGTAAGGAGAATCACTATAAAAGATTACCTCGGATATGTAGTACCTTCCAAACCTCATACATCAAGGCACATTTGTTATCACGAAAAAACCCGCACATCTGTGACAATTTCACGTTTCAGACGGTAACACATTCAGTTCAAGATGTCCCCAAAATAGTCAAAATCCACAAACGCGTGAGTTAAACATTGGTTACTTATGCTATGGCACATGGCTCCAGAACAACACCTACGTTGTAGCACAAAAATCCTTTCAAGATCCGCACGTATGAAAAAAATGGCAAGATCTCACCCACCAACGGTGCATTGATGGCTCATGAAAGCTCCACTTACTCATTTTAATTCTAATTTGGCCTCTCACACACTTAGTGTTCTTGGGAGCCCAAACCATGGATCAATGGGTTCACACTATGATCTTGTTACACACTATGATCTTGTTAGTCCTTGGCCACCTCTTGGCATATAAAATAAGTTCATGGGAATACTAATTGTAAGAAGAATTAAGAGAAAAGATATGTTATAGGAATTTCGATTGAGCTTCCCCTTAGCTCATATCTTCCCTCTTTCCAAGCATTTCCAAAGCCCCCTTTCCTCCTTTACTCAAAGGGTAAGTTCTCTTCTCACTTATTTGGTTCATTAACCACACTTCAACCATTTGTTGGACAAGATAGGCCTCCCTTTGGAAGAGTGTTTTCCTCCATTTGGAGCTCACCTCTCCAAGGTGTTGTATAAGCTTGACCATTTGGTAATATATAAGTGGTTTGGCTCACATTGGTTGTTGGATTTTGCATCTTCTCCCCCATTAGTGATTTAGTTTAAATTGTGTTATCATTTTATTTGTTTTGCTTGTCTTCCTCTAACAATATATTGTAGGATCACTTGGGGTTGTCCAACCCTCTCCACAAGAGGCTCGATATTGAGGCCTTGCTACAGCCTACAAGGCCTATCTCCATCGCAAAGTAGGAAGCACTCTTGTGCATTATTTCCCACAACACTTTTCTAGAGTGCAAAATTCGAGCAAAGATTGCACTTTAGGGAATTTGATCCCTTCCATTGGTTGGTAGATAGTGAGTTAAGATGGATTTATGTTGTTTATATAAATTCCATTCTTCTTATAAAGTCATCTTGTGCATGCCTTAAGTAATGATTATCAAATTTGTTTATGTAATGGTCATCTTCCATGTCATATAAAGTCATTTTATGTAAGATTTAAACCATTGCCATGTATTTATGCAATAATTGAGTTCCATTTCATTTGTGCCTTATTCAATGGTATTTAAGTTGAATTATATTTAATTAAAAAACACAGGAAATATTGATTTCGAGATTGAATACATCTTATTGATAAGAACAAGGAATTTTCCACAAATGGAGTTTTTTCTTTCATGTCCAAACATTACATAGAAGAACTATTTAAATGGATAAGCTAACAAAAACTCAATGTTATTACTAGCATATTAATCTTGAGAACTCTTATAGGAATTGTAGAAATTTGAAAAAATGCTCAATGATTCGTGTTGGTGAAGTGGATTTGCATAACCCTATTGTTAATGGATCAATAGTAATGTCTTGCAAAACATAATGGAACCTTGGCTTAAAAGAAATCATGACCTATAAGGGCTTCTTGATTAATGTCTATGTAACAAGATATAGAAAACCACCAAAGAGATTCAAATTGTCACAGGGAAACTTAGTAAACACATACCTTAACCACAAAGGAGAATGATTATTACATACACCTGATGGGTTGGGGTACAAACTGAAGAATTAACTCTATCCCAGTGGTTCTTAGCTCGTCTACCAGAATTCCACAACTGGAGGTATCCTCACCGAAGGAGCCATTAGTATAAGTGTAATAATAGTTAAAAAAGGTTGGGGTGTTATTGTCTACCTGGAAAAAAAAGAGCTATATAGTTGTGTTTTTAATTTCCATGTCTTCATCAACTTGTTGGACTCTTTTCTTCCTTGACTACAACTTTGATAGATGTCATTGATAGATTTGTGTGGGAATCCTAATATTGATAACTTCTATCCAAACCAAGGATCAATTGCTATAAAATGTTAGATTATGCTTCTAGTTTCTCAATCTATAGAATTTTACGAGCTATCAAAGCTACTAATTCCTCATCCTTGACCTTTTGATAGTTAACTTGAGTCATCATTTCATTATTGAGATGAGAGAACACCACCTGTAGATCTTCAATTTCTTTGGCATTTTTCCTTTGAATCTTGCACAAGTTATAAATCACAATGGATGCAATGACTAGAATGTTTGTGGCTATCCATAATTTTCAAAATCCTAAAGGATGACTCAAGAGAAAGGTCAATGAAGATTCCAAAGAAAAACTAGACAAGGATCCCTAGGAAGAACAAAGGAATAAAACCCCCACATAGATCCCCTAGCGGCCATCTATAATAGGCCATAATTAAGAACCAAAGTGGAACATACAAAGAGCTCCCATGTAAGCATAACATACTATAGCCCTTATCCAAGCACAAAATACTAGATCCTAAAAACAGATCCCACTTCAAAGGAAGGGATGGAACAATCTAGAGGAAGACCTAGAAAACAATTAAATCCCACCTAGAACACTTGAATTAGTCAAATTCCTTCTGCATTTTAATCCCATCTTCAAATACAAATTCTATACCACCAAGAATAATGACAAGTCCTATACCACAAGCCATGGAGTGGCAAGAATGTGCAAGAGGCTAGACTAAGATAAATTCTCATCATTTCAATGTTAATGCAACACACCACTTATCCATTAATTATGAATGCATACATGTAAACAAGTTTAGATACCACTTCTCCAGGCTAGACTAAGATAAATGCTCATAATTTCAATATTAATGCAACACACCACTTATCCATTAATTATGAATGCATACCTCTAAACAAGTTTAGATACCACTTCTCCATGGGATAAATGATCCAAAGGGTTCCTCCCAAATTATACTTAGAAATCCTATTTTCAAATGAACCACTTCATTTGCTTCCACATCTACCAAATGTTGGCTCCCAATTTATAATTAGGATCCCTCTTTTCAAATGCACCACTGCATTTCCTTTCACATACGCTAGGAAATTGAAGGCCCAGTAGAACATGGGAAAATTATATGAACTCAAAATCTTTTTGCCACCACTTGAGTTCTTTAAATCAACCTAGAGATATGTGCATCTTAAGACTAGTGTTCATTATACATTTGATGAATTATGAGAAGTAAATCTCCAATCAATATTAAATTTTTGATTCATTTGGACTTGATAATGATCAAATAATCAATCCTTGACACAATGATTAACATTTATGCTTAGTTCTTAATAAAAAAAACTAACTCTAAACAAAAATTAGTTCGATTCTTTTATATATAATTAATAACAACCCTCTGCCTACCCATCATAACTACATTTTAACTATTAATACCAAAATACAATAAACTCATTTTTATTTTTATTTTTATTTTAATAATAATAATAATAATCTATTTTTAAGGTCACCGCCAAGCGAGACACCAAATTGGTGTATGAGACCCCCTTGTTTGTGGGACAAGGGACCCCTCTGCACAGCGATTTAACTGCTAAATTCTACAGAGGTGTACATACACTACCCCCTCTGGATTTGAACCTGTGACCTCCTAAGAGGAAACACATGCTCTTAACCATTAGGCCCACTCATGCTGTACCGTTAGGCCCACTCATGCTGTACATTTAAGTAAATTTAATTATAGCTTTAAATGTAATGCTAGCTCTTCCATGTAGAGACAACCCAATGATAAAATTGTTATTTTATAACATTTTATGAGACATGTACAAAATATTAAATGATCTTAGAGTATTGAGAGAGGTCAAGAACGGTCGTTGTTTCCATATGATGATGATATCTCAAAAAAAAATATGATTGAGGACGAAGTGACATCCAGTGAGAGGTCAAGAAAGGTTTTTATTTTATTTTTATGATGACCAAGACCAAATTGAATGATGTAGATGATAATACTAATTTGTTAGGGGTTGTGGTTTATTTTAGTATGTTGGGTCATTTAACTTTGGTTAATTTTTTTTAATGATATGAATACATGTTTGGAATTAAAAGTTAGTAGGATGGTTTAATTGATTTGAATTCATAGTTTGTAAAAATGGAGTTTTTACATGGTTTGTGTGTGGTGTGTAGGTTTATTTAGTTAAAATTAAAATTAGGTTGAGATTTATTGAATTATTAATAATTATAATAATAATTTAATTTTTAGGTTTTAAATTTTATATTTGTGGATGAGACTCTTTTATTTATGAAATAATAAAAAAAAAATTATGTAATTATTTGATTATTAAAATTTATAAAATTGTATAACTTTAATTTTCTCATAAACTATCCAATTAGATATAGAAAAAAGAGGATACTCTATGAATTTTTTCTTATAAATAATTAAAATCTAAGTAATTAATTTAATGACAGAATGCCATTTATCATAAAAGTGTAAGATATTTTATGATTTTTTTTTTATAAATAATTGGAATTTAAGTAATTAATTTAATGACAAAATACCATTTATCATAAAAGTGTAGCTAAGGTGTACGTTATATGAAACTTTCCTTGAAAACAATTGGACTCTAAGTATTTAATTTGATAACATAATACCACTTATCATGAAATTGTAGTTTGATGAAAATTTTTGATTAACTAGACAATTGTAACAAGAATTATTATATTCATATATAAATTCAATTTTTATAAATGATATACTGAAATTTTAATGAATATATTCATAAAATGACCTTGAACTTTGTGTTGACAAAGTCTTAAACTTATACCAAATTCAATTACTTTAGTATCATCCTTAAATAATTAATATTACTCAAAGTTAAAGTAGTAATATTACTGAAAAGTGATATCTAAAGTAGAATTGTTCATTTATTTTTTGTAGAAACACTTTCAATTATTTTTCATAAAATTAAGGATATCACACACTTTAAAAAATAAATAAATTATAGCAAAGAGAGCATCAAATTCATAACCCCTTTCAAAGATTCGTGACCCGAGTCAAACAAATTAAATAATATTTATATTAAATAAAAACAAATGAGATTATGTTATTCCATAGCATCATGAAGTACAAATGAGATTATATTACTCCAACACATCATAAGGGAAGATACCATGGTATATGATATACTTTATTTTCAGTCGCATATGCAGAAATAATAGTTAAGATTTTGTAATAATTAAAGCCAAGTATATCTTGGAATGTGAGTATATAAAGTATATAGGGTTTTGTAAGCTAAAGAAATAATAATTATATAGATGATATTGATCCATCATTATATTTTAAAACCAATGGGAGAATTCAAATTGCTATATTAGTACTATCAAAAAGTCCTCGTAATCATAATATATTCATTAATTAATTAGAGGGGACAAACATGTTTTTTTTATAAAATCATTGAAAGCTAATGTGGCATGTGAATGTTATTTATTAAAAAAATGATATATGAGTATTTTTATAGGTTGTGTTTCTTTTGGTTTATTTTTATTTATTATATATTAATATTAATATGTATGTTTATTTTTATTATATTATATATATTTATTTTTATTTATTATATTTGTATTTATTGAGTATGGTTTTTTTGTTATTTTATATATGGTGAAATCAATAACCAAGTTTGGTTTGTACTCATGTGGAATAGGGTCTACTCCGACCACTATCGCTATAACTTTTAGGCATGTCTGTGTGTTGTACACAAGGCTAGTAAAGGTTTGAACATTACAATGGTGTCACAATGATTACCTTAACAATGTACCTTATTGCCAATCGATCTACGCCTCGAGGGCTAGTAGGGACTATTAGTAATTGATTTACGAGTTTTTCTTTATTAATAACTTTTTCTTCCACCCAGGCATTCAAATTTTTACTTCTTCCAAGTTTAATTTAGAATATATTTTATTTTATGTGATGTGTATGCACATCATTGTTTGAGATGGTATTGTTATGAAAACCTGAAAAATATCTTTTTCAGTGATTCATATGCTATGGAAACCCCTATGTTTATTTATTCAATAATCAATGCACCTAACAACTACAATAATACATTGACAACCACATTAATACGTTGTTGAACTCTAACGATGTCATTAATTTGTTGTTGAACTCTAGCGGTGGTGATTGTAGCTAAACTCTAGAGGTGGCAATGACAGTTGGCTAAGACGGTGGTGGAAATTGGCTAAGATTGTGGAAGTGAATTGAGAGACAAGAGAAATATTTTGATCACCTTTCACATAGGCTAACCATCTATTAGATGTCATGTAGTCATACAAAAATGTAAGCAACTAAATGTTTCCTAATCTAGTGCTACAAAATATGTTGAAACAAATACTATTTTTATAGATTATATTCATGGAATCAATATAGAAGATAATACGTATTGCTTATTTTATCTTGTCATGGCATCCATCATTTGGTACTATTGTACAATTCCTATGTATTTGTCTTCGTGGAAGAGGTTTTACTAAATTGCTTGCAAATTATGAGAACTTGAGGCATCTGATGAGCAGACATACTTTCACTAGACATATTTTGGTTTCGTAGTTGACTAGGATGTTCATTTCTACCCATTCCATAGATTAACCTTATTCTTCTGAAATAACCAAAAGGCATTCACCATAAAAATAACACCAATATATAGATAAATGCCCTTAAAGCATGGTAACACCATCAATTACTCCTTATGAATGGAATCACTCCACAAACCATGCTTGCTACAATACAATTTATCCACATATCTCACAAGGATACTCTTGCTTCTTATGTTACTACATCTTAGCTCATCAAGCAACTCAAGGAAGATCCCAACATTCACCAAATATCCAACACCCCTTGGGCCAAAGTTTTATAGTCCATATCTGATTGTTCAAGACATGGGTCAAGTGGATTACAACTTAGTGCTCCAAGCACACTCCAAGACCTACCTAGTATTTGATGAGTTTTGTTTGAAGAAGGGTTTGGGTCAAAATTGCCAAGTTCACACTCCAATACCAAAACTCAATGCAAAAAGCTTCATCCTGCAGTCGTTTTGGCCACACAAGTGCATCACCTAGACTAATTCATAGTCAAGGAAGTTCTACCTTGGTGAAAAATATGCAATCAAAAGATGCTACATAGGAAGAATTTTCCCTTTTACAATAGTTTATCATCTCTTTCCTTGAGGAAAAGGTTTCTTTTGAATTGGTAGGGTGTGTAAGTGGCCTACCCTAACCCCCCTACTTTATCAATGTACAAGGACACAATGACCATTAGTTAGTTATTGGTTAATGTCTTAATATAAAAGGGCCTTCTTTATTGCAAAAAGGTCATTAGGTGGTTGGCCCTCGTTAATAGCAAGATCACAAGTAGTTACTAAGTTAGGAATTTTTCTATTGAAGCATTATATATAGAGTAGTAAGTTATGTAATGTGAATCAAGAATTGTCATTATATTTGGAGCTTTGGTTTTGGAGATTTCCCCTTTGAAGAGGAAACTAAACATAACTATCTATTTTAATTATCATCTCTTGTGTTTTTCTATCTTTTCTCTAAATTTGTGAGCTTAAGTATATTACAAGTTGTCCTTGTAGTGATCCTTAACCCAAAAAGTCGAATCACCATAAATATATAGAACCCTTATACTTCATAAATAACCAAAATACATTCACCATAAGAAGAACACCAAGATATAGAGAAATGTCCTTAAGGTAGGGTAACACCATCAATTACTCCTCATGGAAGGAATCACTCCACAAACCATGCTTTCCACAATACAATTCATCACATCTATCATACAATCATACTCATGTATATGTATACTTTCTCATGAGTAGTCCTAGGGATTCTATGCCAACTACCCCTTATTATTATATTATTTTCTCTAACTACCTTGTGGGCCTATTTATAACCCAACAACTATCAAGTGGACCTATTCCATAATTATGGTCACATTACATACAATAACCTCTTGGGTACGTCTCTAAGTACCACATATTATCCTTCTTAGGTACATAAGAGGTAGGAACCACATGTTGAATTTTCTCCATTAATTTATTTTCATATGGTGGATAAGATTCACAAAAGAAAAAAACTATGGAAGTAGTTGTCTTCCAAAATTACAGTTGTCCATATATTAGTTCTCATAAAGATCTTATAATTCACATCATGCATATTTTTTTAGTATAGTCTTCAATAATGAAATAACATGTGGAATCAATCATACGTCCCTCCTTAAATTTATGATTTCTCTACTTCATAGCTTCCAGATATGCATATATATCTTGTAAATATTTTATCACCAACCTTTTCATTCTTCAATTTCATGAGGATTTGAGGGTATAAATTTATAACAATTGTAGCATTCTCAATATTGACCTGAAATATATAATATAATATGCCATACCAAATCCTTGAATATTATCTATCAAATGGAATTTATTTGGTGAAAATATGAGCAATTTATTAAAAGTTATATTCTCTGTAAGACCCATGGACATCACTAGAAATCCCTAATAAAAGAGCAAATTTCAAAATGCAATATCTACTTTCTCCAAAATCTTATTTGAGTGATTTTTTTTGAAATCGTGTATTTTTGTGAGGAGAATACAAATCTATATTTTTCCTATGGAAATTCATTGAAAAATAATCATAAATTGATATAAGTGTTGTGGCTCTCTTTTTCCCTTTACAAACCTACAAAATAGAAGGGGGCGGGGGACTCTCTTTTGATTCTTGGAAAGTGATATAGGACCAAATGTTATGTATCTTTAATCTAAATATGCAAACACACATAATATATTCAATAATAATATGGAAAGCGTCCTTACATTATTAATATGAAAATCCTTAAGGTAGTTCAACACTTTACATTTGGTCCTTTTACAAAAGGAATCCACTTGTGTTCATTTTCCTCTTAGAAGGGACAACCTCCAATTACAATATGCTTCACAAGACATCTGAGTACATTGCTTCTACTTCTTTACATATTTTTTTTTATCTAACCTCTTAAGAACTTTCTAGAGAATGAGCTTTCTGTTAGGTGGAACCTTCTAGTAAATATTCTTACCATTATTGTTTTCCACATAGTATCTGCTTCTAGGACTTATATATATATATATATATACTTAATGGGGTTATCTTAGGACCCTAACATGTTCCATATGGTATGTTCCCATTGGCATTCAAATGAAACCCTTTAGGTAATAGCATTGAGGTGGAGAGTCCATGTACAAATAAAGGTGTGTTTTTCTCCCAGAAAGAGGGACATGAATCTCCATGTAATGGGGAACATAAGGAAATACCCCCTTTGTAATGGTGGAAAAGGGGATAATTATGATCGTTTCTCCAAGAATTGCAGTGCTTCCAAAGAGGACAACACCTGCAACGAAGAGGGAGTCGTAGGTTTACTTGAGCCACATACTAGAGGAAGAATGATTACGTTTTCTTGTATCATGAAACACGGACCTAGCACAAAATCCAAGGCAAATAACTTAACATCCCACCCAATATTTTCCTATAATGAATGATAGAAGCCATGACAAAAAAGGGTAGCCAGAAGAAAGGTGTCGCCAAGGTGGCTTGAAACACAAATATCCCACAAAAACTTTATTGAGGGACAAAATAAAAGGGAGAACCCAAGTTAGTTATTGGATGAAGGTTGATGCATACTCCTAAAACTCAAAATTGAGGATAGAACCTACACATGGACATCAATATTATGTAAACAAGCCTTTAAAAACAAAGAAAAAAAGGGGAGATCTTTGTTGGAAACTTTAAAAAATAGGGAATATTGGTATTTTCCCAATGAAAAATACAATGAAATGAGGAAATATTACTAAGATATTTATGATTTTCTAATATTTCTCGAAGTGAAAAGAAAATAGAGCACGCAGTTCAGTAAAGAAATGTCATGATATTTTCCCAAAACACGATAATCACGGAATTTGAATAGGGAAAATTTTAAATGAAACTTTAAAAATCAAAATATTTTTCCTGCTTTTTAATCACTTTGGAGAATGAGAAAATATTAGCTTTAAAATTATTTTTTAACTAAAAAAAGGCGTTCTTAGTTGGAAACAATGTTCCAAATGCAATGGAATGGTTCACTTGACCCATAAATGCTTAGACATTCTAAGGCAATAACTAGGCCTGATTGTTTAAATAACAAACTCAAACTTCAATCCACACAATTCTCCTTTAGTAGTTGTTGTAGGCTATTGGGAGCTCGATTAAAAAAACTTTCAAGTATTAACATGTTCCCTGATACCATGCCTTCTTTCTTACAAAAATTGGCAAACTTGTTAAGAGTGAATTCACCTCCATTATTAATATGAAAGGCCCTAATTACTTACAAAAATCTCTCTCTATAGATGCATTCAATACTTTGAACTTAGAAAAGTATCCTATGTTTTTGACAAAATAAACAAACACTTTCCTAAAATATCATCAACATTAAGCAACATAAAATAACTTGCACCAACCATTGAAGTTGTCCTGGTATGACCATAAATGTCCATACCTTTGATGTCATAAAATGGTGTTATTTTAATTTTCATTGCTAATCATCCAAGCATGTGATTCTACAATTTAATCATCCACAAGCTTGTACAACCCTTTCCCATTTATACCTAGTGTAATTTTATTAATGATTCCTTTGATCAATCATAATGCATATTTCTTTGCAAAACAGCATATCCAAAAATGGATTATGATTTAAAGTTTCACTAACTAAAATGTTTGTTTCCTTAAACTAGGAATGTAAAACATATTCTTAGACTTGAGGATATTACCTCTCATCTTGACCTGCACATTACCACACTACAAATCAATGCTTTGTGTCATCTAAAATCATCGCTCTTGACTTGGTATTGTCTTCCACAAACTCAACAAAAGATACATTCATGTTAAGAATTTGTTTTTAAGCTCTGGAATTGAAGAACCAAAATATTGTCTTACCTACCCCAAAATGTATCAAGAGCATATAACTCTTCTTCATGTTATAAAACATTGGCGTGTTTTTTCCCTCTTCTCATGGTTGTGTTTCTCATTCAAACCTTTTCTTTCAATATTCCTTAATATGTCCAAATTTACCACAATAGTGTCTTTGTATTCCATCTATCCTTCTAGAGCAATTGATAACCTAGCTTCTCAAATGTGATGTAAGTGGATTCCCAAAAAAATATCAAAATAGGGAAGCAAAGTCTTTAAAGTAATCACACCAAGATCTTCCTCATCCAGCTTCTTTGTATATTTCAAGTAGTGGATACCATATGTCTTTAAATTTCAACAATTGTAATTAATATGAATCATCCTCCTCCATATTTATGAAACAACAAACTTTTGAAGTAAAATCCATACCTTTTTTGGAAGTCTTGTGCATTTCTTGCAATGTTGACCAAACTATGGAGGAATGCTCCACATATTTCACTTCTGGGAGAATATCCCTTATCACAAACAACTTTATCAACATCATTGCTTCTGAAAATCAAATTATTCTGATTGTTCTTCATCTTTGAGGTCTCCTTAGCCCTTTCCACTGACATAACAAATCCATTGCACTAGAAGATGGAAATCATGCAAGCTTCAAGACATTGAAGTTGCAACTATTGAAATTGTGATTAAAGTCCAACA
The DNA here is from genome assembly GCA_001517045.1 of Pseudotsuga menziesii. Taxonomy (NCBI): domain Eukaryota; kingdom Viridiplantae; phylum Streptophyta; class Pinopsida; order Pinales; family Pinaceae; genus Pseudotsuga; species Pseudotsuga menziesii. The sequence goes on from LPNX010987227.1 coordinate 23,611, forward strand.
ATTATTCAAAAGACTCACCATTTGTTTCAACATGGAAACACCAAGCACTAATGAAAAAATATAACCTAAAAAAAACTCAGAATTACCTCTTAAAAAATTATACTATAATAGAACATCATTGTATCAATCTTGTAATTTTTTTCAAAAAGTATTCTATCTTTTTTTTGCTCCTTGAACACTCACCGAACACCAAAAGTACTAAGCAAAATTTTGGAATTTTTTTATTGTTAATTAAAATAAAAGTTTTTAAACCAATTTTACAACTACATTTAGTAGAAATTTCATTCAAAATAATTGTTTCTACAATACATCCTTAGGGTCCATGCCAAATTTTATTTTCTATGGATTCTCACATCATATTGCCTCAAGATTTGCATGTTAATCAACAAGTTTGTAAACAATAATTTCCTTAAAAATTGCACCCATAATTTTTTGTTAAGAATGTGTTTCTTTACGACATGGCCATCTTTTGTTGTCCCAAAAATCTAACTTGGGATGCACACCCAAATGCTAATTTCCCTAAAAAATTCCTTTGGGATGAGTGCACAAAATTCTCCTTAGGATATATGCCCAAATTTGTGCATGCACTTCAAATTCTGTCAAAATTATGCTCTTTAAATTTTATGGTTGCAAACCTCCATATGTCTTTAACAGAATTTCTCATTTGTCAATATTTATTCGAATATGTACCAATCTCCTGTGTAATGCATTCTCACAATTTTTCCCTTCTATTAATCTTTTGTTAAATCTCTTTGATAACCTCCTCCTTAACCTCATATGACTTTAATACCGTATAAAAAATAGAAAACATATTAACAAAATTTTTAAACCAACAATAAATAAATAAAAACCACTTAAATAATTGTACATTCTAAAATATATATATATAAATACTTTATATAACTTTAATAAAAGTAATCCATATTCCTCACATTTAATTGTCATTTATATTTTTTTATGTAACATTAAATTATAAAAACTTAACAATATAACAAAACTTCATTAGATATATTCAAACATACCCATTATTAAATATATACTTTATCAACTAGTTTATTTAAAAGGTCATCTTTGAGCACTAACAGCGCACAACTAAACCTTGTATGAACCTCTTTGCACTAATGCATTTTTAGATTAAAGAATAAAATTATTCCTAAAGAGGTAGCCTTTTATACTGACTATTCATAAACTTTTCAATAAAATTAACAAAAATGTGGCGTGAACGAGGATATAGGGAAATTTAAGAGCAAGCACAATAGTTGGTATTAAATGATGCACTTCAGTTCAAAATTTAAAAAAATATATATGTAAGTACAAACATACATGATGATAAGTTTTTAAAAAATATATGAAAGTACAAATTTGCATGATGATTATGAAATTATATATGGATGTATAATTAAGTAATTTATTAATTGAAAATTGAATAAGAATAGAAGTTTAAAAAATATCTAATGGTTAGATATAGCCATTCTTTAATTGTGGATTGCCTTTGCCTTTATAGATCTTAAATTATATTTATATATGTTTCTTTCACAAAAGTTAACAATGTGACTAGATGAGGTTCTAGCCATTCTTTAATTGTGGATTGCCTTTGCCTTTATATATATTAAATTATATTTATATATGTTCCCTTCAGAAAAGTTAACAATGTGACTAGATGAACTTGTTGAATATATTTTGAAATTAGTATTTTTAATATTTGAGAAAAAAATGCAAAGCAATTTAAAGAGTTCATGGTTGAGATATATCTTTAATCTAACTAAAAGGACCAAAGGATACATTGTGTCACTTCCTTTTTGTGATGATCTTTTTATAAATTATTAGCAAGATCATTTTTAAATAAAAAAGATATCCAATATTTTGGGTATATATATATATAATATTCAATATATAATATTCAATATATAATATTCAATATGATTAAATAAGAGACATCTTAGAAAAAGATACATTGCATTTTAAAGGATCCATGTTTAAGCATCTCTAATCTAACTAAAACCACCAATTATGGAGAATACATTGTATCATATTTTTTTTATGGTCTGTTATTAAATTAGTAGTAAATTGAGTGATTGATTCATGAAAAGAACAATAACATGTTCTTTCTATTTAATATATGCCTTTTCACACCATATGGGTTCAAGAGCATGGAGTGTTCAACAATATCCTTTGTGTTCCTCCTTAGGAGCAAATTTGTTGTATGTATACCAGATGACACATACTGGCTCAACAAAGCAAGTCGTATTTGGTCCTGACAAAGTGGAGATCTCAGATATATCAACTGAGAACCTGATAGCAAAAGGTGTTACAATTCTCACACTTTCTTCCATACTCAGATCCAGTGCAATCTTAGTTGCCAATTTAAAGGGAAGGTAAATTAATCCTACCTAAATCTTTTGCATATGATAATGTTCAGATTCAAAATCTGAAGCAGATGACCAAGTTGAATCGGTTTATGGAATTGAATATGAAGTTCAATCGGATCTAGATCCAGATCCATTCACTACTCCCAATCCTAGGCCTAAATGGGCTCACAAGGTTATTGAGGTTGTTGTTACACAGAATTTTTGTCCTCTTCATGACCACGAACCTTGTACATCCTTTTGTGGTCTCAATCTCTAAATTGATCATTCAAAATTTCATGGAAGATGAGCTCTGAAGTTTTTTCCTTTTGAAAAAAACATATATAGAGAGGTTGATGCACATTGCCTTCTATCAAAGTGCATCGGTGCACCTTGCACCATAGTAGAGTGTGTCGCTGACGCCTTTTGCATATGCATAAAGATATTCAGATCCTGTACGAAGGGAAAAAAGAAAACTTTCAAGAAGAATCTCAAAGGAGACCCTCATAGAGGCTAATCCCTTCCTTATAGGATGGATCTTACTGACCTCCACCTTGGTAGGATACCATCTCATCCCTTCTCCCATGATTCTCTAATCCCTTTCTCATCTCCTTTGGCCTATAAATGAAGCTTCATCTCATGGGATAAGGGGGCTAGAATGAGAGTAAGTAAATGCTGAAGAAATTAGGCCAAATCTATTTCTTTGTTGCTCTTCTTTGAGGTAAGACTCCATTTGAAAAGACTCTCAACACCAAGGATTTATGGTTGTTGTATTTCCCTCATTTTTTAATACAAAGTGTTTCCTTTCCCATAAACAATTGTGTAATTCAAGTTTATTATATTTCTCCTTGGTCATTGATATAGATCTATTTGATTATATTGTATGTTTCCACTTGTTTCTTGTTGGCTTTGATATTTGTGACGGTTCCTCTATGGCAACTGATGCTAAAGATTCAAGCTAGTAGGGACAACCTTTATAAAAAGGTTTGGTTTCATTCTATCGTAGTAATCTAATCAGATTTAGGGAAAGGTTTTCATTTTTTTCTATGTTTTGTTCTAGATCTATACCATACAGACTAAGGAAACAATCTTTGTTTGCACTGACTGAGAATTTCTGTTAATAGTTGTTGGGAACATGACTGGAGAGTCATCTGACAAGAGAAGAACAAGATCTCAATTTTAGAATGAGATCCTTGCGCTATGTAAAGAAATCCCACTACTCCTAAAGAGGTGCTACAAACTCCTAGAGAGATGCTTCTTGATGGTAAGGTATAATCAATAGTTATGCTCATTAAAGAATAATGAGACAATGGATCATGTCACTCAAATTAACAAATTGGAAGGAAAAATGTACATGGAAAATCCTAAGGGGTACACTGATTCTATCTTGACATGCAAGATGAGGATTCCATTGTATAGGATCAATAAATGCCCCGTGGCATGGCATCCCAAGTTCAATCCTTTCATACTATCAAATAGGTTCGAAAGAAGCAAGATTGGTTGCAAAAGCAACAACATTTCTTCTCCTATATGTCATCATACCATAAGAAGCTGGATATGTTCACATGGACAGTACTAGAAAACTAGTGCACACAAGGACCATCACACTACATTATTGCTCGACATAGATGCAGACTGCAAAAAAAATTCACAAGTCCTTTTACTCGGGAATAAATTTTCTCTTGGTGTAAAGACTTGATTCAGTTATTATTCCCGGTTTTCCTTCTTATTTTGAAGGGGGGGGTTCCCATTTCCTCGGTTTATTAAGAATTCATTTTTGCATTTATATTGTATCAGTGACCTTTGGTCTTAGTTTCGAGGGCCCAAGTTATCTGATTTAGGATTAAGGGGGGATGTTAGGATTAATTAATTAATCCTCCCTTAAACACCATAGTCTATTTGTCTTTTCCTATCTTAGGAGGTCATTTCCACTTCACTAGTGCCATGGGGGACTCATTTGGGCCCCACCTAACACTTAATGCACTTGTCTACATGATTTTAGGAGCTCCATAGATCAATCCCTATAATTTAGGAACCCACTCTGAGTACCACTGGTAGTCACCAACAGTTGGCCCTAGTCGATGTTTAGTTATGTTCAGTTATGCTTTGATTCCCATCAATTAGTGCACCTTTAGTCATCCTAGCGCCAGTTTGCATGATTTAAGGGAGGTTGGGTACATTTTCTCAACTACCTATATGAGTTAATTGATTGTGAACAAATTCAGTTGATCGGAGTTGCATTAGTGAGTTCTAGTGGTGATTTTCCCACATTGAGTTAGCACTGAAGTCAATCCAGGTTGGTGAATTCGAATCCTACCTAAGGAATTCAAATTCTCCTATTTGTAACACCATTGTATTACACATAGATTACTGATTAATGGATGTAATTTTATTCTTCCAATTTTGTCTCCATATGTATGCAATTTTTCCATGAATAATTTATCATTGTTTACTAAATTCTTCCTCTCTTCTGCATCCTTCTTTTCAAAGTTAATTCATACATGCCTAAAGATCCTCAGCTTAGCTAAAATTAAATAGAAACTTGTGGTTGCTGCCTTGGTTGATTTCTAAAATGAGGAGACTTAAACCCCTTCTTTATTTTCTCAAACTTCTCGTTCTTCCTATCCTTCCGTGTCTAAAGGAAATTTGGCTTGTTTTTTCTTTGATCGTAACAATCCTTTGCCTTTCTTATGCTCCATTTAGAGTTTGAGGCTCGTCAAACTCAATTCTATCTTTGTAGGAATGAGGAAACCCACTTAGAAAACGTTGAATTTTCATCTTATCGTATTTGATATACTTGGCATATCTCAGCAGCTCCAAGAATTTATTTGCATATTCCTCCATAGTTATTTGGCCCAATTTCAATATATGGAATTCTTTAATTTTTCCATCATAGTATCTATATTAGAGGTACTTTTGCTTGAATTATTTATTGAATTGCTTCCACACTATCTTCCTTTCATTGATCTTCTTCACTTTCCAAAAGTGATCCCACCATATAGATTCCCTTCCATTCAAATTGAATATATCCACTCTTGATTTCATATGTCCACCATCAAATGTAATAGGTTTGGCCTTCCTAAATTCTCCATGTAAGTTTTCCTTAGAAGACCTATGTTAAAGAAATGTAATTTCAGAAGATATTCTATTGTATTTTTATTGTGTTATTAGTATTCCTCCTTCGGGAGATGTTCTTGATGTAATTGGTCATGTAAAAGTATTGAAGGTAAAACCTTCATTGTAAGTTGGTTCAGTAGTACCCACAATAATATTATATAAAGGCTATTTTGAGTCTCCCTAGGTAAGCAATAGGCTGACCTAGTTAAGTGAAAAGGTCACTCACTTGATGAGTATAAATAGTGTAGGCACTCCTGTTGATTGCATGGGCAGACCCAGGTTTAGTATAGTCAACCAACAACACCCCTAGCTCACTGGCCCTTTCGGCGACAGACCGCACAGCGGCCTGAAGTCTCACCCGAAGTGATTCTAATGGGTTGGCCAAGGACTCAAGCGTCTTAGACCAGGTTCCGTGGCAATCCTACTGGTGGCTCGCAGCTCTCCTAGCTGCGAGATCTCTTTCCTGCGCGCCGCGCAATCTTCTGATCGCGATGCGCGATCTATTCCCCGCTCGTGACCCTTCTAGCCACGGCGTCTCTACCCTTGCGCACGTCGTGCAGATTCTTCTCCCGTCGCACAACTTCCTCCTTTCCACAATATTCCCAATCTTACTGCATCGTCGCGCCTCATGCGACACGCAACTCCTGCTCAACGCTAAGTCCTCAACCTACGGTATCGCGCGCCGCAGCTCCTCTGCCGGTGCGGTATCGCCTTCTTACAATACCCTCCTCTCGTGGCTTAGCGCACCTAGCGTTGTTCGTGTCGACGCGCAAGACTCGATACCCAGACTGTCTTACTGTGATTAATTAACTATCTAAGGCAAGCATAAATAAGTCCTTATACGACGTGCCAAGGATTTCAACTTATATTTATCTTCTTGTAGTGTTGTAACTAAATAACTCATTCATACATTAACTGTAAACAAATTGCATAACATAACTGATGGATGCAGCAAATAAACACAATACGCAAATCAACCACAGAACACGGGATTTTAACGTGGTTCGCCCCCAGGATGGGAGTTACGTCCACAGAACTGTGCTTCTCTATTATAGCTTGAGGGAAGGCAAACACAGTTCTGCTGCACCTCACATGCAGCTCAAGATCTTCTCTCTTAGATCTTTCTTCTCTACCTTTATGTTGTCGCTCTTACAACATACTCTTCCCTCTCAGTCGATCCCTGCGGATCGTTACATGCATGTTATATAAGCCAGCTACTGGTTTCAGTAAGATTGCTACAGCTAAGACCAGAACTAGAGCTCGGCTTTTACAACAGTCTACTTATCCTTATTGCTTATTTCAATCACGACTGTCTAACTATCTACCCAACCCTTTACAATGCAAAATTACATCCTTTTATAAGCAGCCCGAAGGTCTTGCTTTTACAACACTGTGGGCCTATCCCAACAGTAACCCAAACCCTAATTAGTGACAGTCGGTCCTCTTTGTCCTTGAGGTAGCCGCTTCCCGTCACACCACAGCTCGTTGCAGTCTTCCATGCTTCCCGGCACTGACCATGGGTACTATGCGCCGCTTCTCTTTTATGTCCTTCGTCTTCAATGCTTGAGCCTCGTTGCTCCTTCTTCTTTATGAGGGTCGATGAGCCCTCCTGTCTTCCGCCGCTGCCTTCAACGCAGTGGGTGAGCTCTCCTTTCTCGGCCGCTCAAGTACCGTTGCCTTTCTTTGACTTTCCTATCTCAAAAAGTCATGGTTTCCGGCAATGCTCTGCAGCTGGAAACGTGCTACGGCGTCGTAGCTCCGTCTTATCTTCTTTCCGCCAAAACTTATCTCTCTGCTAAACTTAGCAGCTTCTTCTGTAGCTACGGGACCCTACTCCAACAGTCCCCTAACACTTACTTGTGGCTCGCCCTCGAGCCACTACCAGCGGGCTTCTCCTGCCGTAGCTTCTCCTTCGCCTCTTGCGAAGTGCACTATAGCTTGTCCCGAAGTCCCGCGACTTCGTTCTTCATTACCTCGACAAGCCCTCTTGGATTTTCGGTAACTTAGTTCGCTGGGCTCTCTTATCCTTTATGTCCGTAGTCACGGTTTCACTCTCTTCGCTCGTTCTCCTTTGAGAACGCTCTAGTGTTTGAGAAGTGCTCCACAGATATCCTTTCCTTTTTATCTGGGTTAGAACTTTTATCACAAGGAAAATCTGTATCTTCCAGCCTTCTTAAACATTTCATTCAGTCTGGAGCCTTGTGTATGGAAGAGAAGCAAACCATGAACTCCGGTCCGAGAACAAGCCTTTGTCCTCGTTCTGGAAGTCTCCCCTCCGCTGGGTTTGCAATATTCTTCCACTTCTCTTCTTTTCGAAGTGGTCCAGATACACATGCTGCCTCTAATCCTCAGGTTTCTGTTTCAGTGCCTCCGCAATCTTTCATGCTTCTCTTAGCTGATCAGATAGGTCAGCGATTTTCTCCCGTTGCCTTCTTTTTCTGATTTTTACTTTCTTTCTGACAGGAGATTTCTTCTCATTCTTCTGCTCTGCTTTCTTATATTCAGTGATCGGCTCGGCGTTCTTCTTTTCCTTAGCAGAGATTTTGGTAACAACTTCTACTTCAGACGCTTGACTCTTCTTCCTTGGCGGCTGTCTGTCCTGTGATGTCTCTAATTTCACAACCTTGGGTGGTGTCGCCATGGCGAACGCGCGGCCAGTACGTTCTTTCCAAACTTCGCTTCTATAGGTTCGTCCTCAGTCAGAATCCGCTTGGCTCAATACTCTGGGCGTGCAGTGGCTTCGAACTCTGGAAGTCATTGTACTCTGTAACTTAATTGGCTCTGCACAGGGGACACTTAGCACTGCCCTGTATAGCTCTCGAGATTTGGCAACTGTACCCTTCCTACTTGAAGGATTTCTACTTTTATGCCGAAGGCATACTACCGGACGCAACGGTCATCCTGGGTCAAACCCGTTGGTCATCATAATTACCTGGACGAGACCCTACCCATCATTCTGATCCACCATAATTACTGAGATCTGATCACGTGTCCCTCAAAGCGTGCATATATAGGCACCGGTGTCATCAGAGATTTACCAAATCTGGAAAAATTTATTATACTGTTGCCAAATCTACGGTAGGGGATACCGATCATTTCTTCATTAATTACCTGTCACATAGTGACTTGACTAGCCCACTGTCGGTTGCAAACTGAGTACGTGGCACGGGGAAACATCGTACTGCTGCTGCGATGCAACTCCGCATCACCTGCGCAAACAAACAGCGTTAATTTTTTTTTTTTTTTTTAAACCCGTCCTGGTGCGATTCCTCACAACTAGACTATCTGCCGGTGTAGACTGATTCCCGGTGCGATGCCTCCTTTCAACTACACTGGACATCTGCACCATCATAAACTGGTTTAAGCTAGGGCTGAGAGGCGAGGTGGCTATCACTATAGAGCTTAAGCCTACTGCCATTGATCCATGTGGGACGAAGCTCTCCGTTCAACTGGCTAAGCTGAACGGCACCTCCCTCCGTAACTTGCTGTATCTGATACGGCCCCATCCAATGTGTCTTGAACTTCCCTGGAAACTTAATGAATCTGCTATCATAGAGGAGTACTAGGTCTCCGATCTGGAAAGTCTTACTCTTAATGTGTCTGTCATGCCAAGCTTTTTCTCGTGCTTTCTGCACTTTCTGATGGAATCCGACGATGAATCTGTCTTCTTCTAAGGCAAGCAGCTGTGCTAGCCTTTCCTCCACTGTGTCTGTATCAGTCATCTCGGTAATCTGAGCGATTCTTAAACTGGGAAGAATATACTCCATAGGCATAACAGCCTCCTGTCCATATACCAAGATGAAAGGTGTGCGTCCCGTAAGTTTCTTGCATGTGGTTCTGTATGCCCATAATACAGCGTTAACTCTGAGATCCCAATCATTCCTTTGGTTATTGCAGATTTTAGTAAGAGCATTTTCTAGAATCTTATTGAAGGCCTCCACCGTACCATTAGCCTGTGGATGGTAGGGAGTGCTCTTATAGTGCTGAATCTGGAATTCTTCTGTCAAAGCCTCAATGGTGTAGTTCAAGAAATGTGTGCCTTGATCGCTCATCAAAATTACTGGGCATCCAAATCTACTGATGATGTTTTCAAAAAGGAACTGTGCTGCTGTATCAGCATCACAATTTCTTACTGCTTTGTCCTCTGCCCATCTGGTGAGGTACTCTGTTCCGGTAATAATATATCTCGCACCCGTGCGCTTTCCCGGTGGGTTGATAGGACCCACAAAGTCTATAGCCCATTTGTCAAATGCACGCAGCGTGACCTGGGGTCGCAGCGGCATTTCATCGCGTCGCGAGGGTTTTCCTACCCTCTGGCAGATATCGCAGCATCTGCAAAAGTCCTTGGTGTCTTTGTGTAACGTAGGCCACCATAGTCCTGCCTCCAGGATTTTCTGCGCAGTCGGCTTTTCCAGCGAAATGACCTCCTGCGGTTCCTGAGTGTGCCTCTTTAAGAATAGCGTCTTTTTCATGCGGCATTACACATCTACGTAGAACTTCATCCGGACCTAACTTATATAGGAATCCTGCAATGAGGGTGAAGTCTGTTGCCTTAACAACCAACTGCTTCTTTTGCTGCTTAGTGAACTCATCAGGTGCTACTCCTGTAGTGAGGAATTGAATAATGTCGGCATAGTAGTCATCTACGATCTACACAGAGAACAACTGCGCATCGGGCATATTGTCTTCTAGGTTACTGGGCTCTTCCCCTGAGTCTATACGCGACAGATGATCAGGTCCAGCATTCAGTCTTCCTGGTTTCACAATGATTTCAAAATCATACTCCTGGAAGAGGAGTAACCATCTGCAGATTCTCCCCCCTAACACTGGTTTATTGACTAGGTACTTCAATGCGGAATGGTCAGTAAACATTTTAAATGAGGTGCCCAATAGATAGTGCCTAAACTTCTGCAGCGCATACACCATAGCTAAGCCCTCTCTTTCTGTTGTGGTGTAGTTTTTTTCTGTTGTTGATAGCTTTCTGCTGGAATATGCGATGGGATGGTCAAGATCCCCTTCTCCTGGCTGTGTCAAGACGACTCCTAGTGCGATGCTGGATGCATCCACGTGTACATGAAATGGCTTAGTCCAGTCTGGAAACACTAGGATGGGTGTTGTAACCATCTTTTCTTTAAGCATGTCTAGGCTCTGCTGACATTCCTCATTCCATAGGAATTTTACATCTTTCTTCAGCAATTTCTCCATTGGTGCTGTAATCTTTGTGTAGCCCTTGATGAACTTTCTATAGTACCCGGTATGACCAAGTACTGTCCTTAGTTGCTTGACTGAATTGGGTGCTGGAAGATTTACAATAATGGCTATCTTCACGGGATCTACCATCAAGCCTTGTCTGCACACAATATGACCCAACAAGATACCAAATGGTGCACAAAATATACATTTTTTTAAGTTTAGAGAAATCTGATACTGCCTACATTTCTCTAACATCAGTCTTAAATCTCCTATGTGCTTATCGATTAGCCTAAATACAGTCCAGTCATCAAAATATACTTCTAAGAATTTATGGATGTATTCTTTAAATACAACAACTACTACTCTAGAAAATATAGCTGGTGCATTCTTAAGACCAAAGGGCATTACCGTGTACTGGAACGAGCCCCATTCTGTTGCAAAGGTGGTCTTAGATCGATCTTCTGGATGTATTATGATCTGATGGTAGCCTGAAAAGCCATCAGTGAAGGAGTAGACCTCCTGTCCTCCCACGTTGTCTAATACCTCATCAGTGAACAGTGTTGGAAATGGATCATGAAGTGATGCATCGTTGAGTTTTCGTAGATCGACACAGATTCTGATGTCCCCTTTTGTTTTATTCTCTTGGACGACCATGGGGCTAACCCATTCGCTTTCTTCTACTGGTTCAATGATGCCTGCTGCTAGCATCTTATCAATCTCGTCCTTGACTTTTTCTTTGTAACGCGGATTTAATCTATATGGGCGCTGCTTGACTGGTCTAGCATCCTCCTTCAATGGTATCCTCATCACTCCTAGGTCTCCGACTATTCCCTTCATCTCCGTGAACTTGGTGGGAAATAGGTCCTGATAGTCATGTAACAAATCTGCAATCTGTCCGACTGTTTCATCGTTCCAATAGTCTCCAATAGAGGCAAACTTAGGTTCTGCGTCTGTGCCAATATTGACCTTTTTAATCTTGATGGGCTCAGTGATTGCTGGAGTCTCTAACTGTGGTCCTCCAACATCACAAGTTCCTTTCGACTCCGGAATGTTGGTGTTGCGAGGGTCCTCATCCGCCTCCTCTGATTCTGATGCAAAATTATAGCATTCCAACGCCTCTTCTAGCTGGATAGTCCACTCAGGTTGGACTGGTACTGAGATGGTGCAATCCTCAAATATCTTGGTCTTGATTATGTCTAGGGCCTGAGCAACACTTGGATGTTCTGATTCAAACGCAAAGGTGAGCAGGAAACTGTCTGTCATAAGTGACCATGTAGTCGTCCCCTTGCGTAATTCAGTCTCTGTGTACCAGTTCCTTGGAACTGTGTCCAATGTGTGAATGAATCGGTGAACCCATTCCTCCTCGGGAACATCCGACCAGCTCCGTTCACATGCCTGAATGTGAGTGCTGGGATCGGTTTCTCCTGTGTACTTCGGCTGGACATACTTTTTATTGACAGAAAATCTGATTGCCATAAGTCCTTTAATATCATCCCATGATGTGATATTCTCTTTATGCGCATACCACCATCTTGCAGGTGTGGCTCATACTGCAAGGTCCATAGATGGGATCCTCTGCTCGTAAGGAATCTGTTGCTCAAACTGCTCAAGGAAGTCCTAATTATCTGTCAGTCCATTATATGATGGAAGGTCAGTGACCTCTATGCCAATCCATCGCAGTGACTTACTCATAAACGCACATCTGCGAGCTGAGACTTCATAAAGTCTGTTCTGCCAGTTCTCTAGGCCAACATCAGAATCCGATGCGCATGAGTTGTCGCATCGCCAACTAATGTTCCCTTCTGCGGTTGGATTGATGTAGTCGTTCTGGTTCGTAGTCATCTGGTAAAGGCTATCCATGTTATGTGCTTCCTCCTCTGCTCGTAAGGGTTCAATATACCTAGGGCCCTGGAAGGGATCCAGTGGCGCGATGACCCGGATCTGCGCATCCTCAAAGGTCATTTGTCTTCTCTTTAGGTCGATGACAACCTTGCTACCGATCACCCAGCCAATACTTAATAACGCTGGATATGGTCGACTGTCACCAATGATTTCTATAACCTCAAAGTCCGCAAAGCTGCGTACTTCGTCAATGTCAACTGGCACCTGTGGAAGTCGACCCAGTGGTGATACTCGCTGCTGGTTAGCTAATCTCAGGTGGATAGGCGATATGTCTAACTGAGGGCTACCCATCTGCTTCCATGTCTGCTTAGTTAGCACATTCACCTCTGATCCTAGATCTAAGATGACCTCATCCATTTCAAATTCTCCAATCTGTGCTGTAAGCTTCAGCTCTCTTCAGGTCCTTGTATGTCCTGTAATGTTATGAACAGCGCAGTGTGCACTATCCGGGAGAGAAGGTTGCTGACACTAATCTATGATGCGCTGTAGCTCTCCAATGGATTTTTCATTTCTGAGGAGTTTCAAGCAACTATGCAGGAAGGATTGTACACTTCCTGTCGGCTCATCCTCGTCGTCTCTTCCTGCTATGGTAGCCTGCGGTACCTGTTCACTGCTATCGCCATAAGGTGCTTGCTGTGGTACGCCCCTAGACGGCGGTACCCGTGATCCTGATTGGGTAGGTTCATCAAAGGAAGCCTTAGCTTCGTGAAATGTCTCTTTGTTCTTTTGCAGGTCGAATGGTGTTGCTTTACTAGGAGCTCTGCGCACCCCCGGCTGTTTTGCGTTCTTTTCGGGATCCTGCGATGTCCCACTGGTGGAAGCACCGCTCCGAGTCATAATGTTAACTTTGGGTTATGATTCCTCCGGTTCGGCAACAATAAGCTGGATGTTCTAGTGTACTACTGGCTTAGGGGCTTTGATCTTAGCTATCAGGATAGGACACTCTTCTATGGTATGATCGTAATATTTGCAGTAGTTACAAGTGGTGGTGGGGTTCTGACAGTCCCTAGCATAATGTCCTACAACTCCGCAATTATAACAAGTGATTGGCCCACGACCTTGGCCAAAACCTCCTCCTCGGCCAAAGCCTTCTCCATGTGCAAAGCCTCCTCCACTGCCTCGTCCTCTGAATCCTCCTGCACGGCCTCCGTAAGCCTGATCCGGCTGTGGTCCTGTTGCTGGACCCGGTGTTTTTGATTGGACTCTGTACACATTATGTTTTCTATCTAACATGAGATCATAGGCTCGGCAGTCCTGTTCATCATGCCCGACGGATTTGCAGAAGACACAGTATAGGTTCTTAGGTGTCTGTACATACTTCTGAAGCAAAGGGCATTGCCGAGGCGGATGTCCTTGTGTTTTACATATTTCACACCATGGCCCTTGTGTTCGTGGTAAGGGGTTAGGAGCCCCTGATGCTAAATATTCTGCGAAGACTGGACAGTTGTCTTTACTATGGCCTTGTACTCTACACTTTATGCACCATATGTCTTGCATAACCTATTTCCCTTTCTTAAGTTCGTGTATCTGTAACGTGAGGTTGGCCAACTGGTTCTGTAGGGTTGTCATGCCTGTGGTAGTCTCTGCTAGAGGTGAAGCCTCTAGTTTCATTGCCATCTCCAGCGCTTCATCTTGAGTAGTGAGTTTCTGCTGCATTAGTGGCAGTCTGATGTGAGGGAGCAGCGCTGCAATAAACCATTCCTTATGCGGCTCTGGTGCAAAGTCAAAGCTTACTTGGTCTATTAGGGCTTTGAATTTCTGATCAAAGTCCCATACTCATTCTGATGGAAGCTGCTTAATATCCTTGAGCTCTGTTATACACTGAGATTCAGAATTAGGTTTCTTAAACTCTTTGATCATGGCGTTCTTGACCTGGGCAAGTGTCTTGGGTAATGTAGTATAATTTATGTACCATGTCAAGGCTCTGTCTCTGAGTGTGGTGACCAACTGTACCAGTTTAAGGTTATCATCGTTGATTGTTTTAATGGTCCACATGGCCTCACATAGGAACCAATGCTGTTCCGCGTCTTCTGCTCCTGTACCCTTAAAAATAGGTAGCTTCATGTCATCTCCCATTCTATTTCTCTATGGTGGGTTCTGACTGACTGGGTTACTACCACTCAGCGGTGTAGCTGAAGGTGATGTAGCAGGAGTAGGTATTGTCTGTGAACTACTAGATGGAGTACCTACGGGGTTATTCTGAGTCCCTGTCTGTTTCTGTGGGGTATAGGGCTGGTAAGGAATACCCCCCTCTAGTTCTTCTGTGGTGCTAGGGCTTTGTTGTCTAATACTGTCTGAACTGTCTTCAAATACAGGAGAGCTAAAATCTACTTTATACTTCTTTCCACTACGTGTTCGTCCAATGTCATCAAAATCACTTTCAAACTCTTGTGACATTACTATCTTTACTTATTCATCTGAGACTATATCCATTGTTCCTTTTTCATATAGCAGCATCTTAAGGGACAAGTTTAGAGATCTTAGGTACTTACCATGATATCCTCTGAAGAAGTATCGTTCAGCTGCGTTGAAGCTCTTTCTCTGGTCAACTGCAAATTCCATAACAAAGCCTTCTAGCACACTTGTCAGCTAGAAGTCTACTGCTCTCGTAATGAGATTGTCAAGGTTTTGCACGGTCTGAATCAGCTCCGGTGTCCAGACAATGGTTCTTTTCTTCTTGAATGTGTTCCTATCTGTCAACTTTGATAACCAGTCGTAAAGCTCGTTTCCATAGGTTGCAAAGAATATCGAATGTATGTCTGAAGCAATATGTTTTTCCAACCAGTCCTCTGTGCTTAGTCTAGGACTCCTATTTTCTTTCTTGGCAAACTCCGTTAAGTCTAAATCCAGCCACTGGTGAAACTCTTCTCTAGTAGGATGCCAACAGAACATTAACTCCCAGTCGTTCAAACCGGCAACGGAACCATTTGTTGATTGCATGGGCAGACCCGGGTTTACTATAGTCAACCAACAACACCCCTAGCTCACTGGCCCTTTCGGCGACAGACCGCACAGCGGCCTGAAGTCTCACCTGAAGTGATTCTAATGGGTTGGCCAAGGACTCAAGCGTCTTGGACCAGGTTCCATGGCAATCCTACTGGTGGCTCGCAGCTCTCCTAGCTGCGAGATCTCTTTCCTGCGCGCCGCGCGATCTTCCGCTCGCGATGCGCGATCTATTCCCCGCTCGTGACCCTTCTAGCCACGGCGTCTCTACCCTTGCGCACGTCGTGCGGATTCTTCTCCCGTCGCACAACTTCCTCCTTTCCACAATATTCCCAATCTTACCGCATCGCCGCGCCCCATGCGACACGCAACTCCTGCTCAACGCTAAGTCCTCAACCTACAGTATCGCGCACCGCAACTCCTCTGCCGGTGCGGTATCTCCTTCTTGCGATACCCTCCTCCCACGGCTTAGCGCACCTAGCGTTGTTCGTGTCGACGTGCAAGACTCGATACCCAAACTGTCTTACTGTTATTAATTAACTATCTAAGGCAAGCATAAATAAGTCCTTATACGACGTGCCAAGGATTTCAACTTATATTTATCTTCCTGTAGTGCTGTAACTAAATAACTCATTCATACATTAACTGTAAACAAATTGCATAACATAACTGATGGATGCAGCAAATAAACACAATATGCAAATCAACCACAGAACACGGGATTTTAACGTGGTTCGCCCCCAGGATGGGAGTTACGTCCATAGAACTGTGCTTCTCTATTATAGCTTAAGGGAAGGCAAACACAGTTCTGTTGCACCTCACATGCAGCTCAAGATCTTCTCTCTTAGATATTTCTTCTCTACCTTTATGTTTTCTCTCTTACAACATACTCTTCCCTCTCAGTCGATCCCTGCGGATCGTTACATGCATGTTCTATAAGCCAGCTACTGGTTTCAGTAAGATTGCTACAGCTAAGACCAGAACCAGAGCTCAGCTTTTACAACAGTGTACTTATCCTTATTGCCTATTTCAATCACGACTGTCTAACTATCTACCCAACCCTTTACAATGCAAAATTACATCCTTTTATAAGCAGCCCGAAGGTCTTGCTTTTACAACACTGTGGGCCTGTCCCAACAGTAACCCAAACCCTAATTAGTGACAGTCGGTCCTCTCTGTCCTTGAGGTAGCCACTTCCCATCACACCACAGCTCTCTGCAGTCTTCCATGCTTCCCGGCACTGACCATGGGTACTATGCGCCGCTTCTCTTTTTTGTCCTTTGTCTTCAATGCTTGAGCCTCGTTGCTCCTTCTTATTTATGAGGGTCGCTGAGCTCTCCTGTCTTCCGCCGCTGCCTTCAATGCAGTGGGTGAGCTCTCCTTTCTCGGCCGCTCAGGTACCGTTTCCTTTCTTTGACTTTCTTATCTCAAAAAGTCATGGTTTCCGGCTCTGCTCTGCAGCTGGAAACGTGCTACGGCGTCGTAGCTCCGTCTTATCTTCTTTCTGCCAAAACTTATCTCTCCGCTAAACTTAACAGCTTCTTCTGTAGCTGCGGGACCCTACTCCAACAACTCCCCTCATTTATATACATCTCTAACTCAAGAAAGTGCGCAAGAGAGAACAGTGAACAAGTTCATTGGAGAGAGAAATTTCTAGTCTTGTTATTGGGGTTATTAACTTTACATGGTTGAATTCTATATTGAGGCAGTTTTGTTGGGTTTTCTCCCCCAATAGGGTTTCCTAGGATAAACATTTGTGTTATTTTTGTGTTATTGTACTTGTCTTTCTGTCATTGATCATAATGTTATGGTTATGATGAAATGGTGATAAATGCTAATTTTCTTATATAACCATTAAATCACTAACATGGTATCAAATATACCCTCAAAGAAGTCTTTATGCATCCATAACACTGCTACTACTGCAGCTGCTAGAGATTGGGGCTTCATGATGGAAACCCTAGAAGGAAAAATGTATTCATCTGGTAACTTGCACTACAACTTTATTTTGGTGAAGGTATAGGATCTAAAACTCGGACATATTGAATATTAAATGTTTATGTACATTGTGTGCAAGTTTCAGCCTCAGATTCGTTGTACTTTCTGAGATATGATCCATGCAAAATAGGGTTCCAACCTCTTCCAAAATTCAATTTTAAAAAGGAGACCTAGGGAGAAATGTTATATCTCAGGATAGGAAGATCCAAATAAAATTTAGTAAGATGTTCCAGAAAGGGACTAGACTATAGTTTTGTTGGTGATGGTTTTAGAATCCAAAGTTGAAACAATGACACGTTGAAGTCTGTACAAGTTTGCTATACTGAACCACTCCATAAACAAGTCACCGTGGGAACTTAATATAAGTTCCACATGGTCAATCCAAAATTTCTCTAACATATGGGTTTGTACATAGGACAAACAAGAATAACTCAGGAATAAGTTTCATACTTTTAGGAGTAGAAATTTCATAGATCCATCAGAATTAATATCGAACAATTCAACAGAAGAAAATGAAAAAACTAGGGCATCAATTTTTTGCTGCTTTGTCCACAGATTTGGGAAAAGGAGTATACTATTCAAATATCCTTGAGGAGGTGCACATTTATATATGATCATATCTACAAGTCAGCAAAGTTGAAAAATTAGGGTTTCTATGTCATACCCTAGGTCCACTATAAGTAATTTTCCATAAAATCTTTGCAATGAGCATCTAGTTGAAGCACTCTCATTGGTAAGTTCTATTCTATCTATATTCATTTCAGGTTATCAATTTTATCAAGATGATAATTATTACCAAACTTGAGTATAAGCTCAAAGAAACTAAGAAGTTTTGGGTATGGAAGTAGAGAGTGTTTCTCATACTAGAAGAGCATGATTTGGAAGACCATGCCAAAGGAGAAGTTGCAGATTCAGAGGGAGATGAGGACTAATATAAGCATAAGAAGAACTTGGTCAAATAAAATATGACCATTAGAGACTCTACCAAGGACCAATTGATCCCACATGTATAATCCTTGAAGACTCTCAAGGAGATGTTTGATGCTTTGACCAACTTGTACAAAGGAAAGAATATCAATAGGAAGATGACCTTGAGGGCTCAATTCAAGGGTGTGAAGATGTAGAATTCATAAAGCATTCAATCTTACTTCACAAGGGCCTCCCAAATAAAGGAACAACTAGAAGCTATTGGATAAAATGTCAAAGAATAAAAAGTGGTGATAAATACCTTGAATGTTTCCCAAGATCATGGGATCATTCATTTAAGGAATTTTCTCTATGGACCTTATTCAAAGAAGAACCTCTTATCCATATCAATATTGGATAAGAAGGGATGAAGTTGTGATTGGTGATGAAGAAGAAGGGACACTCAGATTCAACACGAGTACATCGTTCCTAGTGATTTATTGTGTAGAAGACTTGCTCATCATTGACGATCATGAGAAATATAGACACATGTCCTCAAAATCAAGTGATGGAGTAAACCATAATGTTAGAGACTCCAATAATTCTTACAAGGAGAAAGACATCAAGATGGAGGAAACCCTACAAAACATATAAGACAAGTGTTTCTATTTTATTTGAGTTATTATAATATTTAGATATTGTTCATGCAAGTGTGATATATGGTAGTAGGCATGATACTAACCATACATTTGAATTTAACCTGTAGGAAATATTGTGTGATGAAGACTCATAAAGAAAAATTGAAGAAGACTTCAACCTTTGCTACAAGTTTGAATACAAGTAGTCCAATTATCTTACATTTCACATGATTGTATTGCTTCTCTCTTAAGATGATAAATATATTACAGAAGATGTTCCAGTTGTAGAAAATTGTCAGATGGACTTGACATCAGGATGGCCTTCGTGAGAAAGGGAGCAGTGTGTTCCAGGAGCTTAAGAGGGGTGATGCACATTAGGCATACTTCCCAAGAGTGCCATGATGACTTGGCTAGGGTGAGTGGCCCATAGACATAACCATGATGACTTGGTTGTTTTCTTACGAGTGTTTCCAAGCTGGAACTGACACTTAGATACCATGTGATAGGGCACAGTGATCTCCTCCTATGATGAGATGTTGAGATTATCCTTTGTTTATGAACTGGGACATGCTCCGACGATATGGTAAGACTCTCTATAAAATCATGTGATGGGATATAGAGAGGTAAAAAGATATAATAAGGGAAGTGTCAAGGTGGAGAGAGATACTCTCATCATGTGATAGGATGATGAGTTTAGTTCTTACTTGTGAGCAATATGGGACACCCTGCGATAGGGTGGTAAGCTTATTTAAGACGTCCTATCACAAGATAGAGAGAGATCCTAAAATGAAAGAAGGATAGTTGTAATATCCCATCCTGTGAGGATAGATAGTCCCTATGGGATCACTTATCACTCACTCTACAACTAGGTAAGAGAGATTGGTTGTGCAATCATCACCTATGAAAAAACAAAGAAGAATTGGATGATGATGATGATACAAATATTGTTGATGATTATCATTTCCCAAATTTAAAAAACTTCTAAGGATGAATAGATTCATGAGATGTCACAATTCAATAGTAGTAATGATGAGATCTAATGATGATGTCCAGTTATGAGATCCAGTGATGATGCTCTGCAACTCCAGTTGATGCTCCAGATGATGATGATGATGTTCCAGCAGTTATATGTTGATGTTGATGATGATGCTCATGTTTATGTCGATGATGATGATGATGTTTCATATATATGATGTTTTTGTTGTTCCAAACATTCTTATGATATATAGATTCACTAGTCAACAGTACAGTTGTTGTTGTTGTTGATGATGATGTTGTAGAATACCTTCCTTGTTAAGAGGGAGTGTTAAACAAATGTAAATTTGAAATATATTCTATTATATTTTTGTAATATTATTATTCCTCCTTCGACATATGTCCTTGATGTAATTGGTCATGTAAAAGTATTGAGGTAAAATATATGTTGTAAGTTGGGTCGATAGTAATGACAAGAATATTAAATAAATGTTATTTTGAGTCTCCCTAGCAAGTCATCCCTGTTTATAGAAATAGGACGACCTAGTTAAGTGAAAAAATCACTCACTTTATGAGTATAAATAGGGAAGGCGATCCCCTCATTTAGATACATCACTCACTCAAGAAAGTGCTCAAGAGAGAGAGTGAAGAGGTTCATTGGAGAGAGAAAGTTGATAGTCTTGTTCTTGGGGTTTTTCACTGTACTTAGTTGAATTCTATATTGAGGAACTCTTGTTGGTTTTTCTCCCCCGAGAGGGTTTCCTGAGATAAATATTTGTGCTATTTTTGTGCTACTATACTTGTATTAAGAAAAAATACCATATTGAAAGTTTTGTTAAATTATGGCTATGGGAGCTTTTATGACCACATTCTAGAAACATATGAATAACCAATTCCAAATTTAACATTGTACAAATGTTCCCCTATCGATAATATTTCCAATGACTATAAGTATTCCCATTTTTAATCTCCAAGGTAAAAGTTACAGTCCTTCAAAATTCCCAAATTTTCCCAACTTCTGCACTTTTCATGTAGGTTCATTTATCTACAGAGGTCAACTTTAGTCATTTATAAAAGACAATTTATGGAGAACCAGAATAATTTTTATATTGTCCAAGATAACATGTGACTAGGATTAATCAGGAATTTTCATTTCTTTGATCTAATGCTTCATTCATATTTTATAAGAGTCTAGAATTGATTGCTTATGTATTTTTCCTCTTTCTCCAGACTTAGAAATATTTCAGCTCATTAACACCCCCACATAATTTAAAGTTTTCCCCAATTTTTATATCGGTTCAACAATTATGGTTCAACTCCAAAACCAAATTTGTATATTTTATTTTTAAATGGGGGTCAAGGGGGATTGACGCCACTACAAGGTGGATTGAGGCAAATGCCCTCATTTTTTTCTAATCCATCAATGTCATGCAATCCAGTGCATAAGAATGATGGCAGATTTTGTGATCTTGTAAGGGTGTCGATGTGGCCTGATTTATGTCTTTCGGTGTTTTAGATAGGTCATACATGTCACCTTATGTTGTGCCCATGTCACCTTCTACCGGCCACCAGGTCACCACACCACTCGACCCTAGGCACAACCGCATTGGAAATTTTTTGTGTTACCAAAAGTGGTAACACCTCCTCTCAAAAGTGGGTTTGGAAAATCTCCTTGGGAAGGAATTATCAATTAAAAGATGACACGTGGTCCAAGTGGTTTAAGCTCAATGCCTGTCTCATCCTAAATCAACCAGCATGCACATTTCTGATGAACTATCAACCAGAACCATTAATTTTCTCTAATATCTTCATATCTTCATCCACCCATTGTTAACTATCGTGCAAGTTTCCCATACACTATCAATCACAACCATTGATCTTCCCTATCTCTCAATGGTCAGATATTCATCCACCCCTCCACTTCACTGTATGTGATTACCCATGTGTGGGATTGATGTGGTAGGTCCACATCGTACCTTTGGATCACTTGGATCCTCCATGTCACCCTTCTGTGTGGCATCAGTGGGGCCCACTTAAAATTTCCAAAAAAATTTCAATAATTTTGAAAATGGACAAAAAAATTAATTCGATGCTAAGGGGATTAATTTGATATTATGTCTGGCCCCTTATCTTTCTCTTAAAATAACCCAATTACCACAAAGGAATTTTCTAACTTACGTCTATAACTTTTAATTCTCGGTCCATATAGCTCTGGTGTTACAACCAGAAGCTTTGATACCACTCTGTAACATTCCATTCACCATATCTGACTAACAGAGGGGACACTAACTAAATCAAGGCCTCTAAATTTCACCCCATCACCATAATTACAAAATTATAACTTCTAAAATGCATGTACAGATATGTAAAAGCATGCGACGGAATAACTCAATCCATGCAAACATAACATGCATATATAAGCATACTCATTACAGGCATCAATTAAAACAATGCATATTCAAATACAAAATAATACTTATATTTAACCAATAATATCAAAGCAATTGGCTGTGTAAGCGCATTTTCCACCCAACCCTAGGAAATTTTTCCAACATATACTCTTTATGTTGAGATGCCACCCCCAAGATGGGCTATGAAGCCAATGAGATGAAGGAAAAGCCTACAGGCTTCTCTCACTTGACCCACAACCCATTCTTCTCTATATGCTTAGCCAAAACTCATACAGAGCTATGCAAGGATCTCATTAGGCCATCACATCCATGGCACTCCTTCCAACTTCCTAACACATGTTGAATGTACAGCATTAGGAGTCATTCTTTGGACTTGTGAGTTATATCAAGTCGGGATTTCTATACAGCATTAGGGGTCATTCTTTGGACTTGCGAGTTATATCAAGTCCTATACATATCCTCATATGATTGAGGTGGTGGCGTTGTATTTTAAAGTCTTGTGAGTGATATCAGACTGAGGACTTGTGAGTTATATCAAGTCAAATAATTCTCATAGACAGTATCCTATGAAATGGGCCTCTAGTTATAGAGGTGAAGTCTTTGCATGTTGAAGCACAAGATATTATGGGATACATTACTAACCATGGTCATTCACGATGGGTAAATATTTTAAGTCTCCTCTAGAGACTTATCACCTATGGAGTGAATTACTTTATCGTATGACTATATGCTCTGGGGTAATATAATATGATCATAGCATGTGACAATTCTTCTGAGTATAATATGATATCATAAATTATTAATGTTAACACATAAACCATGCAATAAAATAAAGAGATGTGCAATAAAGAGATAAAGAGAAAAGATAATTTAAATTTCCCATGCAGAAGACTGGATGAACTCATGTTATAAAGTTTCGGTTATAAATCTGTATTTAAATATGAATGCCTCAACCAATGCCTCAATTAAATATTATGTTCTTCAGTTAATTAAAAAAACTTACAGTGGTCCATGCAAAGTTAATAATAGTAAATAAAGTGTTTTGCATGGATGACACTTAAGTTAAGAACCATGACACTTATGTTAGCATATTAACTAAGTGGTAAACATTCATTTAAAATAATGAGTTCACTCTAATGACATATAACTATTAGTTAATGACCAAGATTGAAGGTATCGTGAATTAGTTGTGCATGATGAATATTTCAATGCATGGCTTGATTATTCCAAGAAGAAAATCCAAAATTGTAATGCATGGGTGGATAATTCCCATGCAACCATTCACTAGGGTTTGCATGGTAGTGTATTTGGATTGTTATTAATGTGCTAGGAACATGGAAAGTTCATCATAGTGGTTACATTTGAACTCTCTTCTCTATTGCTCTGTTTTCTCTCTTATCAGGAAATTTGTTTATGTTATAAAAGTCATTCTCGGCAATCTATCTATTATACTCTGAAAAATCATTGGATTTTTTCGTCCTCTCTATTTTGAGGATTTTCCCCATGGTACATCTTGTATTGTAGATGAATTATTTATGTGGTTGAATGTTTTCATGGTTCATTGATTCAGTGTTCAGTATTTTTGCATTGATAAAACATTTAAAGTTCAAATATCTTCAATTTTTCTCAAACATTAACATGGTATCAGAGCTTAAGGCATGAAGGAGTGAGTTTCTGCAAGCAACTAGAATCCTACGTAGATCCTAAGTATTTAGGAAAGTTTTGAAGCCATGGCGTCAATCTCTGTTCGATCAAAAGACCGTCTTGAAGGAACTTCCAACTTCAACTCTTTGAAGGAGAGGGTATTGAACATTCTTGAGGAGCATAAACTAGGTGGCTAGGTTTCCACAGTGATGGAAGATCCTACATCAAATTCAAGGTAAGTCAACTTTAAGAAGAACCAATTAAAGTCCAAGCGAATCATCTATGACTCGGTTAAAGACAATCTCATGTCCTTGATCATTCCGTTGAAGACCAAAAAGGAGTTTTTTGATACACTCACAAATATTTATGAGAAGAAGTCCTCGAGTAAAAACAGGGATTTGAAGAATAAGCTTCAGAACCTAAAAATGGATAAGGAAAAGATGATGGTAGCATTCAATATCTCACAAGTACGAGATCAGATTGTTAGTATTGACTCAGACAACCAGGGGTTTTAGTATTTATTGTGGATAGATTCCACTTGAGGAGAGACATAATCAAGGTCTTAGATATTATCAAATACTCAAGAAGAGTTATAGTTAGGACAGTTGGGAAGGAGACAAACCTCTTGGAGAGGTTAGATAACCACATATTTGGCTAGTGGGATGTTGTGGTACAAATATGAAATCATTGTAAAAGTGATTAGGCCTTGGAGAACATCATAGAGAATGGAAAGCTCACAGAGAACTTCTCTAGATAGTAGAATATTATAGACGTCAACAAATGTTGAATATTGAGAGGAAATATGAGATTTCTTTTATGGAAAAATATTACACATTTAATGTGTTGTAAAAAAATATATTATATGATAGATTTAAAATCCATGGTTTCTAGTTTAGGGAAACTACATTATGGATCGAATCCAGGTGATGCTACCATGGATAAGTAACTGGTTGGTCTCTTAAGTTAATTAGCAGACCTATTGTATTTTATGCTTATTACTAAGAAAATGTTAGAGTGCCTTTGAGGTACATTATAATAGGTTCTTTGTTGTATTTTGATACATAGTAGACCTATTATATAGCTTGGGATTAGCTATATGTATTGTGATTAGTACTACATAAGATAAGAGTATTGCAGCTAGTGCTATAGAAGCAAGGAGTATGTTAGAGAGTACTACATAAGAAAAGTGTATTGCAAATAGTACTACCTTCTAAGGAGTATTCTAGCTTGGAAAGCTAGCTACTTGGGTGAAATACTTGAGCCTATAGTTATTAGGTGTCATAGTTAATCTTTCCAAAAACCCAAAATTTCATGTTTAGTTGAAACACATTAAGATGAAGTATCACTTCATCAAATTCATGGTCCTATAAGGTAATACTTCAGTACATTTCTACTGAAGGGAAGATTGCAAGAATATAGATGTGTTAACAAAACCTATATATGTAACGAAGTATGGGTACTTTTGAGACAAGCCAAGGATGGAAGAAAATTCTTGTATGGAAGAAAATGCCTGGTATGGAAGAGAATGCCTAGAATAGCAGAGAATGCCTCCCTCGCTGAGAGTGAGTGTTGAATGTACAACATTAGGATTCATTCTCTGGACTTGTGAGTTATATCAAGTCCTATACATATCCTCATATGATTGAGGTGGTGGTATTGTATTGTAAAGTATTGTGAGTGATATCAATACTAAGGACTTGTAAGTTATATAGAGTTAGGACTTATGAGTTATATCAAGTCAAATGATCCTCATAAATGGTACCCTATGAGGTGGGTGTCCAGTTATAGAGGTGAAGTGCTTTGCATGTTGAAGCACAAGATGTTATGTGATATATTACTAACCATGGTCATTCAATATGGATAAATATATTAAGTCTCCTCTAGATATTGATCACCTCTAGAGTAAATTACTTTAGCATATGACTATATGTTTTGGGGTAATATAATATGATCATAGCATGTGACAATTATTCTGAGTATAATATGATATGATAGATGATTAATGTAAACACATATCATGTAGTAAGATAAAGAGATATGAAACAAAGAGATAAAGAGAAAAGATAATTTGAATTGCCCATACAGAAAATTAGATGAACTGAAGTTATAAAGATATAGTTAAATATGAATGTCTCAATCAGTGCCTCAGTTAAATATTAAGCGTTTTAGTTAATTAAAGAAACACAGTAGTCCATGAAAAGTTAATATTAATATTAAATAAAATGTTTTGCATGGACAACACTTAAGTTAATCACCATGACACTTGTGTTAGCATGTTAACTAAGTGGTCAACATTCAGTTAAAATAATGAGTTCACTCTGATGACAGTTAACTATCAGTTAATGACCAATATTGGAGATATGGTGCATTAGTTGTACATGATGAAGATTCCAATGCATGGATTCATTATTCCAAGAAGAAAATTTGAAATTGTAATGCATATGTGGCTAATTCTCATGCAACCATTCACTAGGGTTTGCATGGTAGTGTATTTGGATTATTATTAATGTGCTAGGCACATGGAAAGTTCATCATAGTTGTTACAGTTGATTTATCTTCTCTATTGCTCCATGTTCTCTCTTATCGGGAAATCTATTTATGTTGTAAAAGTCATTCTTTGTAATATATCTACTATACTCTGAAGAATTGCTGAGTTTTTCATCCTCTATGTTTTGAGGATTTTCCCCAGGGTAGATCCTATGTTATGGATAAATGATTTATGTGGTTGAATGTTTGTATGGTTCATTGATTCATTGTTTAGTATTTCTTCATTCATAAAAGTTTTAAAGTTCAAATATCTTCAATTTTGATATAAAAAATTAACTACACAACATAAGGAATACACTTCCCTTCACTTATCACAATTCCCTCAGGAAATCCAACCCTTACAGTGCTTACAATGTGTGGACGAAGAGTCCAAATTGATGTATGATATTGGAGAACCTCCTCCAATGTTAATTCATGGCTTCTAAAGCATACAAAACTAACAAAACTCAATGGGTAAAGGTTCCTATATTTCTTAACTTCTATGTTCACTTATAGCCATTTATTTTCCCTTCAAATTGCAACTTTATCTTTAAATTCAAATTTCTGGGTTACAAACAATTTGGTAATGGTCATGAAGAGCAATAAGAAGACTCTATGTAATGTAGAAATCTGAAGGAGAGAATTAACAAAAAAAAGTGTTGACTCCAAGGGATATGAGGTAAGGGGTGAAAATACAACTGACATAGCTTCTAACCAGAGAAGAAATGACTCCTCGAATTTGACATAACTATCACAACCCCCATGCCTCAATAACTACATGAAGTGACTTTTCCCACCAACCTCACGCATGCATTCAATGATTGGGTTTAATAGTTAAGATGAAGTAAATTTCTTATTTAAAGCACATGGAAGAATTTGGATGAGTTATAAGGTTGACATTTGGAATCAAAGGATTCAGTTTCCATAGGCTGCCTTTCCTCTTCCCCTATGGTGGAATCATAGCCTTTCTAGTGCTCTTTGCATAGCCATATTGGACCATTTTATTATTTTCCAACATAATATTTACATACATTTAGAATTGGCATGATAATCCAACCATATGGTCCAAATAAAAATATATCCATCATACATGTCTATCCATTCACTAGTTGTTCCTTGACCTTGAGCTCTGCACTAGGAATCCATACTTGCATATTATATCATTTACATAATTTTGATTAAATACATTCCAAGTCGAAATTGGGGGTATTATATGCTCTTAATCATATATTGAGTTTAGACGTAATTGATCAGTTAACATTTAGGGATACCCCTGGGCCTCAATATAGATGACAAACGTGAAAGAACGATTGTATTGTGGTGACACTAATACATATCATAGGCTTACCTCAAGTTTGTATCTATGGATTGGTACATTTTCCATTTATTTGTGATTTGAATATAGTTTTCCATCACTGTCAGGGATAAAGTCCTTCTCCTGGAGTTTTAAAGGATATAAATTCTTGTAGTTTATTCCGATGAGCATAAAAATTAAATCAATTTTGTATAGCTCATACGGAGACTCCACCGATATAAAATATACCTAAAGATATTATACAAAAAGTTCATGTCAAGACTTTTTTCATTTAATATTTCAACTAAAAAAAAGTATAAAAGAAGATTGAACAAGAATGAGGTTTAAAAAACTAATAATAGATTTTAAAGTTTTAATACATTTATTTGCAAGCAGTTTTCAGCTCCACATATTTCATTTGATATTAGATAGAAAGGTTCTACATTCTAGAAGCTTGGAAGAGTTTTAAGCATGGAATTTGCTCCATTGGAATTATGATATATTCAAGGGTATCCATGTCATTTTTATTCGCAAATATGGAATGAGAATGCTCCAAAGTTTTTTGAAAACCCCCTTGAATTCTTTGCATCCTT
Organism: Pseudotsuga menziesii; assembly: GCA_001517045.1. Taxonomy (NCBI): domain Eukaryota; kingdom Viridiplantae; phylum Streptophyta; class Pinopsida; order Pinales; family Pinaceae; genus Pseudotsuga; species Pseudotsuga menziesii. Next base: position 52,096 of record LPNX010987227.1, read on the forward strand.
CCTCTATTTTTTTGGCAGAATTCACTATAGTACATGAACATGTTATAATGAAAATGTTCACGCTTTTGTTAAGGGGGAATGGAATGTAAGTGAATGGTTCTATGGTTTCAATCAAAGGGTGATATTTTGTTTTGCATCATCTCTTATCAATATTAGTGTGATGGTGAAGTTCAGATTGTACCTGATGTACATGTTTTGCTTGATATTTTATAGTAAAATGAGAAAGCAATTGGGTGCTTTGAATCTTGCACTTGTATAGAAGTGTTCAAGTTCCCTTTTTATAAGTGGGAGGAAATTTTATCATTGGAAGAATATATTAAGAAATACTATGATGTGCATATATTTGATAAAAATTTCCTATGCCATGTCCCACTTATGCTTGATCATTAAGATAATTTGGGAGATAAAATAGTTAAAGTCAATGTTTTATATTCCCATGAAAATATCAGTATTACAACACCATATGAAGAGGACAATGAAGCATCCATTGCATCTCCAAATGAAGAAATAGTTCATGGTCCATCCATTAAAGAATTTTCTCAGCCATGCATAAGAAAAATATGGTGGATGAAACATACAACGCATTCACTCATTATAATAAGTGATTTGTAAAATACAATCGTTTTCAAAATTTGAATATGCTGACTTAGTATTGTTGATGTTTGAGCAAAATCGGAGCTGCTTGAAATTTAAAACTTTTATCAAACAATTTCAGCACTTATGAAACTTTATATCAGCCACATAATAAAATTTGTATCAGCCACATAATAAACTGTATATTAAACACCTATGAATATTTATATCAGCTACATAAATATATAATCCATGTAAATCTCACAAATATATCACCCACATAAATCAGCTCCATAAATCACCCATATAAATCATTCAACCACGAGAGACAAGATATACCCTGGGAAAACCTTCCAAACGCAAAGGCTGAAAAACCCAAAAATTCTTTGAGTATGATAGATAGATTTGCAGAGAATGGCTCACAACACAAAAGTAGATTTCCTGATAAGAGATATCACCATAGCAGTAGAGAAGAGAGATCCAATGTAACCCTGCAAAAACAAATGTATGCAACTATATTGAACTTTCCATATCCCTAGAATATTAATAACAATCTGAAAACCATAGCATGAAAAAGGTAGTGCATAGGAGTATCAATAAACATACTAAGAGCACCACATAGTGCATTCACAAGGAGGATCTAACTAGAACTCCCTCCATGCAAAACATTAGTGCCCTTCCTTTCCTCAATTATCTTTAACTGAATGTTCATTGTCTTCAACTGAAAGTGAACTAACTTGAAGTGAATGTTAATTGTCTTGAAGTGAATGTTAACTTACTTGAACTTAATGTTAACATAATTGAACAGAATGTTAACTTACTTGAACTGAATGATAACAAACTTGAATTGAATGTTAACTTACTTAAACTGAGTAATAACTTACTTTGACTGAATGATAACAAACTTGAATTGAATGTTAACTTACTTAAACTGAGTAATAACTTACTTGAACTGAATGATAACAAACTTGAATTGAATGTTAACTTACTTAAACTGAGTAATAACTTACTTGAACTGAATGTTAATTGACTTAAACTAAATGTTAACCTACTTGAAATAAATAATAACTGACTTGAATTCAATATTTAACTGAGTGTTGATCTCTTAGTTAACAGGCTAACTTAAGTGTCATCAGTGTTTCACTCTTAGTTCCATCCATGCACAATTTCTATTATTAACTTTTGGGTTGATCTCTTTAGTTAACTAATGCATGCTGATTGATGAAAATTAAGATATTTACTTAACTGATTACATTTGTAATACACCAAGATTTAATAAATTGTTATTAAATTCTTTTAAAATATTTTATTTTATTATTTTAAATATTTTTGACAAAAAAATCAAAAATAAAACAAATGTAATGGATTGTTCTTTTATTAATAAAATATACTGGAGGGGACAGAAATGAAATAGTTGTTAAAGAGTGTTTGGTGACCCACAAGAGTAAAAGACAAGTGGTTGTAGCTGCTGAGTGAGAACTCAAGGTGTAGGAGGCATCTTCCCCAAAATCAAGTCACAACTCTTTGTTGAGTCCTAAAGAGCAGGAGGCTCATAAATGACCAAGTCCTAGGAAAAATATTATATAATAGTATGTCCATTAGCAAGAAGGAGGATAGCATTGGACGGGGATTGAATCTGAGAATGCAAGAGATGGTGCATTAAGTGGATTTTTCTCTTGTGGTTCAGGGAAGAGGCTTGGGGGTTCCAGAGCAAGTGAATTGCCTACTCTAGGATTTGGTTGGGAGGAACGGCTATTCCATTTCTATTTTCCTGACAATGGTGTTAGGTTCCTTGTCTTATTCTTAACTTATTAAAACTACTTACAGTAGGATGTTTATCTTAAATTTGAATTGCAACTATATTATTTTAGGAAGAAATGTTTTACGCATCTGTATAGGAAAAATATCTATCATGTATCTAAATAGAATGTAGATTTGTTATAGTTCAATATCCATTCCTATTATGTTATCAAAATCAGATCTCAGTTTCTATATTTTATTCATGCTTGTAAAACACCAGATTTAGTTATTAATGTATCTCTGATCAAGCATCCATACCTGAATCGAAGATTGCTAGTCATGTGTATTATTATAACCATTAATAATTTGAAGGCTACTATAAATCTAGTCAATTATCATAGACCACTAGTAATTTGAAGGATACTGTAAATCTAGTCATATCATAGACCACTTAGCTTATATTATAACTATATTTAAAGACTAAAGTAAACTTTGTAATAAATTGAAAGACCTTAGCAAGATTTTACCCAAAGTTTTTCCTTAAACAACTTCGAGCCGAAAGGCTTGTTAAAAACCTTAGTTTAAACATATATGAGGGAAATCTCAAGGATCGTGTGAAACCAACTATACTTATATCAAAACTGATAATCGAAGGATAATTCTACTGTATAAACTAATCAACAACTATTTTAGAATCTGGTCGAGAAACGAAAGGCCTTCATAAATTTATAACTTATTAAAATGCATCCCATTTAAAACCCTGTTACAAATCAAGATTTACAGATCAAGAATGGTAGATAGGGATCCATCATGATCTTAAGGAATCAATGTAAACACCCTATATTCATATACGAATATATTTATTATACATATTATGCAATATATAAAAATAATCAAAATACATATATATGCAATTAACAGATTATACCATATCTAACCATTCAAATAGAGAATCGTAAATATCCTATTATTTAATAACTAACAATCAATGCCCAGAATCAAGGCAACCCTTATTTAGTTTTTGGTTCAAATCCAACCGCGGGCTAAGATTAAAGTAAATCAATGCTACAATTCTCCAAATCAAACGCCCGACTATTTGTAGCAACGAATCTTCCCAAATCCAAGTATGGCAGTATGAACATCGAAGGATGGAAACCATTGCATAAGAAAATAAATATCACAAGTATATATTTATTTATCAAAATCAAATCTACATGTGCATACTCTTAAACAATAAGCAAATCACATCATATCTTTTACCTGGCAAAAATTCCATCATAGATGGAACTCCGATATCATTGAAGTATAGTAACCAGATCGAAAAGAAATTTAACCAAAAACACATGCATTACATATTACAACCACGATAGAGATTCATGATAGTTAAATCAAGAAAACTTCACAGAAATCGCAAAGACCCTATGCGTCGTATTAAGAGTTATAATTATTAAACATTGTCAAATGTTAAAACACGATATCGCAACCATGTGGTTGTAAGACCATTTTGATGGCATCCACATCCAATTTAAAATAAAAACTCCATTAACTTATTAAGTTACAGGTGGTGGTAATTCCATCCATGATGGCTCCCACAAAAACCCCTTAAAAAACCTAAGAACAAGCTACGATGCACATAACTAGTTAAAAACAATGTTGGAACAAAGAGGTTGTAAAGCCCTCTGTCAGTTAGGGTAAACCCTAAAGGTTGAAATTAATAACATTGTAACTTATCTTGCGTGAAGAAGGAGACTAAACTTCCATCATGGCCCATTTTCTCAATCAAGAAGCCACCTGCATTAACAAAGTGAAGAAATCAGCAATTATGGGTAAATGTTGTGTTAGGGTTAACCTTGACTTAAGATCGAGTCAAAGGTGGTTAGGTCTAGCACATGGTTTGGGCACATGGTTTGTTGTAGCCCATGGTATTGTCCCATGGTATTGCATGTGTTAACCTTGACTCGGGATTGAGTCAAAGGTGGTTAGGTCTAGCACATGGTTTGGGCACATGGTTTGTTGTAGCCCATGGTATTGTCCCATGGTATTGCATGTGATTAAGCCTTTATAAGGCTTGAGGAGGCTCCATTGTAATCATACTAGATGTGGGTATTGTATTGTACTAGAAGAGAGACTGTGAGAGCGTGAAGAGGAAGTGCAGCGGTTTTGCTGCAAGGTGTATCCCTTCATCTTTCTGGACTGCAATAAAAGGACTGGCAAATTTCTTTGTGGATGTAGCCCATCGTTTGGGTGAACCACGTTATATCTGTGTCTCTCTGTACTATTTTAATTTGTTTTGCATCTTGTTTATTGATTTAATTGTATATCTGTTATTTCTCTGCGGTCATGTTTTCTAACAATTGGTATCAGAGCCAAAAGGTCTATTTGGTTTGTAAACTCGCAGGAAAGAAGGGTTCCTGGTTCGAGTGGGAGCAATGGCGGAAGAAGGAAAGTTTAGGGTCGATAAATTTAACGACCAAAACTATCAGTTATGGAAGATGCAAATGGAGGACTATCTGTACCAGAAAGATCTGTACCTGCCATTGGGCGGAAAAGCAAAACAGCCAGTGGCTATGAAGGATGAAGAATGGGAGGTTCTTGACAGAAAGGCACTAGGAACAATACGACTGTTCCTGGCTTCGTCGGTGGCCTTCAATATTTCGAAAGAAATAACAACAGAGGGTGTGATGAGCGCATTGAGTAAGCTCTACGAAAAACCCTTGGCTTCTAACAAGGTATTTTTAATGAAGCGTTTATTTAATATGAAGATGTCAGAAAGTGGATATGTTGCTGACCATTTAAATGAGTTTAATACACTTACCAGTCAGTTAAGTTCTGTAAAAGTGAACTTTGATGATGAGGTTAGGGCTCTTCTAATCTTGTGCTCATTGCCAGAAAGCTGGAATAGCTTGGTCATGGCTGTAAGTAACTTTGTCCCTAGTTCAAACACTCTTAAGTTTGATGATGTTGTTAGTGTTATTCTTAGCGAGGAAATGTGAAGGAAAAGCACAGGTGAGGCATCAGGTAATGCGTTGACCATGGAGAGCAGAGGGAGACAAAACAAGAGAGGAAGGAGCCCAGGAAATCATGGCAAGTCTAAAAAGGGAAGATCCAAGTCCATATTCAGAAAAATAGAATGCTGGAACTGCGGTAAGAAAGGACATCTAAAGAAATACTGCAGAGCACCAAAGAAGAAAGGTGAGAGGCAGCAAGAGACTACCCAGGAAGCTAATATAGCAGGTGATGTGTTACAAGATGCTTTGATTCTTGCATTAGATAATACTAGTGATTATTGGGTAGTAGATTCAGGGGCTTCATGTCATGCTACACGCCATAGGAAATTCTTTTATGATTATGTTCAAGGTGATTTTGGGCATGTGTTATTGGGGGATGATGAACCATGTAAAATTGTTGGAAAGGGTAAGGTACGGATCAAACTAAATAATGGAAATGACTGGTTGCTAAAGGATGTAAGGTACATTCCTGCTATGAAAATAAATCTGATCTCAACAGGGCAGTTGGGAGATGGCGGCTGTTTGTCTATGTTTGGAGAAACGTGGTGGAAGGTTACTAAAGGATCAATGGTAATTGCAAAAGGAGATAGGATAGGTACGTTATATTTATGTCCTCATAACACTGATTATTCTATTTCTGTAGCTTCCACAAAAACAGGTGCAGCGTTGTGGCATCATAGGCTTGGCCACATGAGTGAGAAGGGGATGCAGATTCTCCACTCAAGGAAACTGCTTCCAAATCTAAAGCAGGTAAGTTTGGAATTTTGTGAGAACTGTGTTTATGGAAAACAGAAGAGAGTTAGATTTCTCAGGGTTGGGAAACAAAAGAAGAGTGAAAAGTTAGAGCTTGTCCATACAGATGTATGGGGACCAGCTCAGGTACAATCTCTTGGTGGCTCTCGTTATTATGTTACTTTTATTGATGATGCAACTAGAAAAACTTGGGTTTATTGCATTAGACAAAAATATGATTTGTTTGATACTTTTAAGAAGTGTAAAGCTTTGGCTGAGAATGAGACAGGAAAAATGTTGAAATGTCTCAGATCTGATAATGGAGGCGAGTACTGCAGCAAGGAGTTTGACAGTTACTGTTCACACAATGAGATTCGCAGAGAGAAGACAGTCCCTGGAACACCCCAAGAAAATGGCGTGTCAGAAAGGATGAACAGAATGATCATGGAGCTTGCAAGGTGTATGAGATTGCATGCAGGGTTGCCCTTACAGTTTTGGGCTGATGCTGTAAACACTGTTGTTTATTTAATAAACAAAGGGCCTTCAAGCGCTTTGGATGGTGGAATTCCAGAGGAGGCATGGACAGGTAAACAGGTAAAATACTCATTTCTAAGAAATTTTGGTTGTGAAGCATTTGTCCATAATGATAAATATGATAGAACAAAGCTTGAGGCTAAATCCATGAAATGTACCTTTATTGGATACAGGGTTGACGATTTTGGTTATCGCTTATGGGATCTTAAAAATCGCAAAATCATTAGGAGTAGAGATGTATTATTCAATGAAAAGGTCATGTACAAAGATCAGTTGCAGGGAAAGAAAGAAGAAAAGGAAAACACAGAGTACACAGTGCTTGATGAAATCAAATAAAATGAAGTTCCAAAAGCACCAGAAAATCAAGAGCAGCAGCAGGTACCTGAAACTCCTGCAACTGTAAGAAGGTCTACCAGGTTAAGTAGACCCCCTGAACGATTCTCTCCTTCACTGTATTATTTATTGCTGACTAATTCTGGTGAGCCAGAATGTTTTGAAGAAGCAATGCAGGTAGAAACTAGAAAGAAGTGGGAGCAAGACATGGATGAGGAGATGGACTCATTGGTAAGAAACCAGACTTGGGATCTGGTTAAGTTGCCTGCAGGAAAAAGGGTATTGCAGAATAAATGGGTTTACAGGTTGAAGGAAGAAGATGGAGGAAAGAAGCGGCACAAGGCTACACTTGTTGTAAAGGGGTTTGCACAAAAGAAAGGTATAGACTTTGATGAAATATTTTCTCTTGTTGTTAAAATGACTTCAATTAGAACTATTTTAAGTCTAGTGGCGGTAGAAGATTTGCATCTTGAACAATTAGATGTAAAAACGGCCTTTCTCCATGGGGATTTGGAGGAAGAGATTTATATGCAGCAGCCACAAGGGTATGAGGTCAAAGGGAAGGAGAATTTGGTTTGCAGGTTGAAGAAGAGCTTGTATGGCCTGAAGCAAGCTCCAAGGCAGTGGTATTTAAAATTTGATAAGTTTATGACAGAACAAGGTTATGATAGATGTCATTCTGACCACTGTGTTTATTTCAAGAGGCTAGATAACGGAAGATATATTATCTTGTTATTGTATGTGGATGACATGCTTGTTGCAGGGTCTAACATGCAGGATATAAATATGCTCAAAAAAAAACTAGCTAAATCATTTGCGATGAAGGATTTGGGTGCTGCCAAGCAAATCCTTGGTATGAGAAGAACAAGAGACAGGAAAAATTGCAAATTGACATTGTCTCAAGGTGAGTACATAGAAAAGGTGTTGCAGAGGTTTAGAATGAAGAATGCAAAACCAGTCAGCACACCTTTGGCAAGCCATTTCAAACTAGGCAAGCATATGTGTCCAGAGACACAGGAAGAGATAGATTACATGTCCAAGATTCCCTATTCATCGGCAGTTAGGAGCTTGATGTATGCCATGGTGTGCACAAGACCAGATATTGCACATGCAGTGGGAGTTGTGAGCAGTTATATGAATAATCCAGGTAAAGAGCATTGGAAAGCAGTACAGTGGATTCTCAGGTATTTGAGAGGTACCACTTCTCATGCATTATGTTTTGGAGGTTCAGACACTGTTCTACAGGGATATGTTGATGCAGATATGCCTGGTGATAAAGACAACAAGAGGAGAACCACAAGGTATGTGTCCACTATAGGTGGAACAGTAGTAAGTTGGATTTCAAAACTGCAACAGGTTGTTGCACTTTCAACAACGGAAGCAGAGTATGTTGCTGCTACAAAGGCTAGTAAGGAGATGATTTGGTTGCAGAGGTTCATGGAAGAATTGGGTAAGAAACAGGAGAATAGTAGGTTGTACAGTGACAGCCAAAGTGCCATTCATCTTGCAAATAACTCAGTCTTTCATTCAAGGACTAAACATATAGAACTTAAATACCACTTCATAAGATCTGTTCTAGATGAAGAACTGTTAAAACTGGAAAAGATTCACACTAGCCAGAGTCCTGCAGACATGTTGACAAAAGGAGTAACCAGAGAGAAACTGAGTTCCTGCTCGGTTTCTATTGGCCTTAAAGCATGAAGGTGAAAAGAAGAAATTTTCCAAGTCCAAGGTCCAGCAAGTGCAGCAGCGGTAGAGTTGCTGTGATTAGTCACCATGAAGGCACATGTAAAAAATGTAATGGAGCGGTTTGCATGTAAATGGGCATATGGCTGTAAGACCTGGTAAGGCATGCATACCCCTGGTAACTCACCGGTAAAGTCGGGAGATAGACCTAGGTGATAGGGGGTGTATGTAAGATTCCTTGATAAATACTTGAGGGGAGTTGGTGATTACTCCAAGTCAAGTTTAAAGGGGGGATTGTTAGGGTTAACCTTGACTTGAGATCGAGTCAAAGGTGGTTAGGTCTAGCACATGGTTTGGGCACATGGTTTGTTGTAGCCCATGGTATTGTCCCATGGTATTGCATGTGTTAACCTTGACTCGGGATTGAGTCAAGGGTGGTTAGGTCTAGCACATGGTTTGGGCACATGGCTTGTTGTAGCCCATGGTATTGTTCCATCGTATTGCATGTGATTAAGCCTTTATAAGGCTTGAGGAGGCTCCATTGTAATCGTACTGGATGTGGGCATTGTATTGTACTGGAAGAGAGAATGTGAGAGCGTGAAGAGGAAGTGCAGCGGTTTTCCTGCAGGGTGTATCCCTTCATCTTTCTGGACTGCAATAAAAGGACTGGCAAATTTCTTTGTGGACGTAGCCCATCGTTTGGGTGAACCACGTTATATCTGTGTCTCTCTGTACTGTTTTAATTTGTTTCGCATCTTGTTTATTGATTTAACTGTATATTTGCTATTGCTCTGCGGTCCTGTTTTCTAACATGTTGAATTGTATTGAAACAGATTAAGGGCTTTAATAGTTTCTTACCTTAGCATTCTAAGACGTAGGCCTGGGAGGAGGTGACCCCATCACCATCCTCACCAGCGCTCTCGATTCTAGAACCAACCAACCATAATTAAAACCATTTTGATAAAAATATTTTAAACAATGTACAAACGTCACAGTCTTGCTTACTTGGTGGTTTTATAGAGAGGACCAGGGGTCGAATCCTCTTGGACACCCTTATCCCTCCTCTTCTTGTAAAAAAAACAAATCGGCATCAATATTTTTACAGTGAAAGGTCATAAACCATTTAAGTATACACCTTGCATAGTTTAAACAGTTGATTCTTACCTGGTGAAGGGTAGCTTTGAATATGAATACAATGGTTGGGTTCGTTTGAAGCGGAGCAGTGAGCTACAGGCAGCCATTAGAGACATGAAAACCACTGGTTCACCCTAGAAACCAACCAGAAGGAATGCCATTAACCATCAATCAACTTTTACACCAAGAACTCTATAAAATCTCCATTGACAGAGCATAGCCTTCGCTCTCGTAAACTTACATACCAAATAACTGAAATAATGCAAGGTTTGGACAAAACAATGGCGCATAAACCCTATCAAAAACCTTGCAATCTTACTGTATAGGTGGATGGCCGAGATTCAATCTCAATCTGGTCCTTAGGGCCTGGATGCACTGTCAACTTGCATCCAGGACATCATTTTAATTTCATAGGTTAACCAAAGTACCAAAATAATCACCATCATAAGTCACGGTTGATAAACAATCATAGCCTTCAATCATTTCTTTTATGCCAAGATTTTGAGCTATGGAGTAAGCCCTTATTTCTTATCATACAACCATATAAACACATAACCAACTAATCACTATTCTCATTGACAATTCCATCTATGGTATAAACCCCATAGTCTAAGGTTTAAACAATTAAATCGAAACTTCAAACCTTATTAATTATTAACCCTTGCGCTTTAGGACCAAGGTGCTTCCCCATGTTATATTTTATAGCATTTGCGCTTAGGAACCAAGGTTAGGCCTTGGATCCCTTAAACACCTTATTACATAGAAATTGTGGGATCAAGACTATATAGTATAGTCTCTCAAGTAATGCCACATGCACATAGAGATTCTTTTCCCTATAGTAAAGGTAGGAAAACGAAGATCAAGACTTAGAATTAGGGCTAAGAGAACCTTAGTAAACCAAAACAAGACAAAAGGGAACAAAACATTACCTGTGGACATGACGGCAACTTGATGGTAAACCTTGTTAACATCAACGCTTTTTGTGCAACCTGTCATACAACATTTTAAATACTTCTGTACGCAACTTTACAAAACAATAACAGATGTATTTTAGGTCATAGAAACTAATACATGTAGGAACATAATGATATGTTTATGGATATATGTTATACCAAAAAAAAAATTATTTATGGAAATTAGAGGTGTGTGACAAAATGTTATCAAAGCATGGTTACAACACTACACCTAAACCAGCCCAACACTGAAGTTGTTAAACCAGAAAAACTAATTTTATTTTATTTTGGGTTTGATTCTCTTACGAAATGGGAAGCAAAGGATAACTTTATTTTTGCAGGAAAACTATGGCAGATGTAGGAATGTCTGCAGAACAAGAATCTCACCCTAGAAACCCTAGAAACAATGAGGAGGGTGAAATATAGGAAAAAATTAATGAGAGTCAAAACCATAACCCATATGAATTGCAGAGAATTGCTAAATATCTAAGATCGAAGTTGTCACATCCCCTCCCCTCTACTCGACGGAGAGGACGCGACTACATGTTGATCTTCTCTATCAAACCGAGAAATCTAGTCCCATGAAAATGATACAATAAAAATGCATTTAAGTAGCATACATACACAGATGCATAACAAATGCAATTATACAACGGAATAAAATCATTCATTCAAGCATTCAACATGTTCATCATAATTTAAAACAAATACAGTGTAGAACTTAAATACACAGAAATATTTATCTTAAAAAGGAGTTGTCCCGCAACTAGTTATGTCGTTTCAATGTTCCACTCAACCATAGGACAGTCTGCTCATTAATCTGTGAGCATCGCTACCACCCCTGAGCTAGGCATGATTTCCACAAGGAACTAGGGAAAAATGGCAGGCTCACACATAGCCAAAGACACATCAAAACTCAGCCAAGCCAAGCACAATTGGGTTTATCAGGATGCTAAGGAGGTGGAAAGGTTGAATTTATAAGCTAGTGAGCTCAACCACAAAGTTATGGACACCTACACAATATCTGGCTTGGACTCCACAATTCCTACACCACCCAACACAAGTAAGTATTCCCTTCACTGCTACACAGTTCCCTCAAGACATACCTTCCCTTCTAGTGCTCTTCAGGGTGTGTAGAGAAGAATAACCAGCCCCTCTTGATCTCTATGTGAGGTTCCTCTCTTCACTAGATTTATTAAGCCAATTATGGGCCTCTTCCACTCTTAACAATTCAGACCAAACAAGGATTTACATAACCACAAACCACAAGTGCTGGGTATGGAAAAAAACGTCCTGGGAACCAAAATTGGAAATGGTAATTGGGGAAAAACAACCTAGGTGAGCGAATCATTTCAGAAACATTCTATGTCCTTCACGTGGAAAAAACCGGCCCCTTCAAACCCCTAATTAGTGGATCTATTCTCCCATCGACTGTGCAACACCAAAAAAAATGAGTTTCCCCAGCCGTATGAATGAGCAAACAACAGAAAAACTTCAAGGAGAGAGCCCATCCACTGGGAATTACAAAAATGACTTCCCATCCATGGGGAAAAAGAAGAAACTACTAAAAATGTGAGGGGAAAAAATAGGAGCTCCAAAAATGCATGAGGAACAGGAGGACATGAATGCATAATGGGATGGGAAACATTTTTGGGCATTTACTTGCCCCATAAGTCAAAAACACATTTTTCAAAAATAGGTGGCTTCCCAAATTCGAATTTGACTGCCATACTCTTCCCATCCTCATGCATTAACTAACTCAACCAATTCCTGGAAGAAATAAATGATTGGGCACAAAAGACAAAATGGGTAGTCAAGAGTTTGATGGGTTCTCCCTTTGACATTTGTCTTTAACCTATTGGCTCAAGGATTTGAATATTACCCCCCTATTCCTTGTGAAATCATGCCCCCATATCTTTTGTTGCATTGGCATAGCTAGTTCTGGGTATTTTTATTAATTGCATATTTACATGATGTCCAAAATTATAATGTGCTTGGATAGCACGAAATACCATCGGCATTGATTTTAATTGTCGAAACATAACATGTTAAATAGATGGTGGGGCATTTTCCTTGACCTCCACACCATGATTAAATAACGTTGTTTACATCATATATATTTTAATGCAAACGAGGTCAAAATCGGGGTGTTACAAAAGTTAAAAAGAGTTAGGGAGGATAATGAACAAATTCTGAAATCTCAAGAAGAACTAAATAAAATTTTGCTGGCTAAAATACATAATGATGAAAAAGAGAAAAACAAAGAACCTGAACATAATATGCCAAAAATTACACCTTACAAACGTAAGGAAAGAAAACTGGAATTTTCCAGTCAGGGGGCTTAAAATTCTAGTGAGGAATTAGCTAAACACCACATAGAAAAATAGCAAGATTCCAGTGAAAGTAGTGATGTTAATAATTAGAAAAAGAAGTACAAATCATATGAATATATTTCTGGGGAATTTAAAAAAATTAAACCATGTATGTTTAACGGTGAGATCGAGAAATACTTCCATTTATAATTTAACTGGGAAAGAAGATATATGGTGGCAAGATATAAAAAGGGTAAAAGGAATAAAAGAATAATATGTAACCTGGAAAACCTTTAAAAATCATTTTAAACGAAAGTACCTTGCAGAACATTACTATGAAGAGAAGGCTAAGGAATTCTATGCGTTAAGGTTAGGAGCTATGACCACGAAAGAACTCTGCTGCAAATTCTTGAATGTACTTCATTATGTGCCATATATAATAGATGAAAAACCAAAAATACAATTATTCCTTAGTTTTTTTCCTATCGTGTTTAAGGAGTGGATTGAGTATGACAATCCGAAGATGCTAGAAGAAGCAATGAGAAAAGAAAAATTATGTTATGACTAGACTAAAAATAAAAGAGAAAGTGTACCAAATTGGAAAACTAAAATATAAGATCACTTTGATCCAAGAAAGAAGAATAATAAATTTTACAAAAATACTAGGAATAATTCAAAGGATATCAAGGCAGTAACTATAAAAATTTTAAACCACAGAATCCTACAGCAAAAGAGAGAGAACCTCCCACTACTTTTAATAAAAACACTGCACAAAGGAAACCCTTAAAATGTTGGGAATGTGGCGAGCCACATTATTTTAAAGACTATCCTATAAGAAATAAAAACTTCAATAATGTTCACACCATTCAGGAAGTTGTTACAGTGGGAGATATCGCAAGGAGTATTCCTAGGATCAGCATTGCATTGGAGAATCGACAAACAGACCATCAAACTTCAATTGTCGAGATCGAAGGTATAATAAAAAAACATCAACACATTTCGATACTAATTTATCCATGTGAAAATTTGAGTTATGTATCAATTAGGATTGTTGAATTACGAAAATTAGTATCATAAAATTTTGAAAAATCGTGGCGGGTACAGCTAGCCATGGGTACTAAACGTAAAGTCACTAGTTATGTAAAAGGTTATGAAATGTTAATGAATGATTTTAGTATGCATGCTAATCTAAATATTTTACCACTAGGTTCCTATGATATTTTGATAGGAATGGATTGGCTAGAAAAATGGAGAGTAATGTTGAATTGTTATGATAAAACCTTTACATCCATAGATGATACTGGAAACACAATTAAAGGAAAAGAAAATCCCAGAAAGGTTGCGATCAGAGATATATCTACCTTACAAATGAAAAGAACTGTACGTAAGGTATGTAAATTATTTGTTTTCTATGTAATGGATGATAAAGATAATGATAACAAACTTAAAATAGAAGATATACCTATCTTAAAGGATTTTAAAGACATCTTTTTGGAAGAAGTCCATGGACTACCTCCAAAAAGAGACATAGACTTTACAATTGATCTGATACGAGGAGTAGTACCAACATCGAAATCTCCTTATCGAATGAATATAATAGAGCTTACAGAACTCAAATCATAATTACAAGAATTAATTGACAAAAAGTATATTTGACCCAGTGTTTCTCCTTGGGGAGCATGGGTCTTATTCATAAAGAAGAAAGATGGAACTTTAAGATTGTGCATAGACTATCGACAACTAAATAAGATGTCTATTAAGAATCGATATCCTTTACCCCAAATAGACAATTTATTCGATCAGTTCCACAAGGCAACAATCTTCTATAAGATAGATCTAAGGTCTAGATACAATCAGGTAAGGATCAAAGATGAAGACATATTTAAAACTGATTTTAGGACCCGTTACGGCCATTATGAATTTTTCATAATATATTTTGGGTTAACAAATGCACCTGCAGCCTTTATGTTCTTAATGAATAGTATTCTAAGTAACTACCGGGATAAATTTGTAGTCGTCTTCATCGACGACACACTGATTTACTCGAAGAATAAACAAGAACATGAAGAACATCTAAGAATATTTTTACATGTATTAAGAGAACAACAACTGCTTGTTAAGTTTAGCAAATATGAATTCTTTAAAGACAGGATTCAATATCTAGGACACGTAGTGTCCAAGGATGGAATATATGTCGATCCCAACAAGATTAAGGCTATCATTGAATGGCCAGTTCCTAAAAATATAACAGACATAATATCATTCATGGGGATTACAGGTTATTATCAAAAGTTCGTAGAAGGATTTTCTAAGATAGCTTACCCCATAACTTCACTGCAGATAAAAAAAAAGAGTAATAAGTTTGATTGGACTGAAAAGTGTATGGAAAGTTTTAATAAATTAAAACATATGTTAACTACTACCCCTAACTTAAAAATTGATGAACCTTTTAAGGATTTCGTCATATGCACCTACGCTTGTAAGGAAGGATTAGGTAGTATGTTAATTAAAGAGAATTACATCGTGGCCTATGAATCTATGAAACTAAAATAAAATGAAAAAAACTATGCTACACACGACCTGGAACTTGCTGCAATTATACATGCATTAAATATGTGATGACAATAGCTCATCGAAAGAAAATTTCGACTAATGTCAGATAACATAAGTTTAAAATACTTATTTGACCAACAAAATATAAATTTTATACAAGCTAGGTGGTTGTCATTCTTAAGTGAATATAACTTTGAAATAAAACATATAAAAGGAAAAGAAAACAAAGTTTCACATGCTTTAAGTCGTCACGCAAATTTACTATTTGCAAGCAGCAGTTACGAATCAGATTTGGAAAATCAAATCTTAAATGCAGAAATTTCGAATAAAGAATACTAAAATTTAAAGGAAAAGACTGTTGAAAATGAAAAGAACCAAATAAAGACAGATTTTATTCTAAATAGAAGAGGAATATTGTTGCATAAAAACAGGTTGTACATACTAAATACAGCATAAATCAAATTAACTGTTATGAATGAGTTACACAAACAACCTTATTCAAGACATCCTACATACCAGAAGATGATCACCATGATCATAAAATACTTCTTTTGGCCTAACATGAAGAAAGAGGTAGCAGAGTACTTAGCTTGTTGCATAGAATGCCAACAAGTAAAGTCAGAACACCAACATCCAGCATGGTTATTGCAACCTCTACCTATTCCGGAATGAAAGTGGGAAATTATTAGCATGGATTTTATAGCAGGTCTACCTAAAATTTTCAAGCAGCACGACTCAATCATGGTCATAGTCGATGAGTTAAGTAAAGCATCTCATTTTATTCCAGTAAAATCTAGTTATAAGGTTGTTAACATTGTAGATATTTTTATGAAAGAGATTTTCAAGTTACATGGCATACCAAAGGTAATAATCTCAGATAGAGATGTAAAATTTATAGGAAATTTCTGGAAAGATTTGTTTAAAAGGATAGGCACACAATTGAATTTCAGTATTGTGTATCATCTGCAAATGGATGGATAGATTGAAATGGTAAACCAAGTCCTAGAAGACATGCTTAGAATGTATGTAATGGACAAACCAGGTAAGTGGGAATATTATTTACACTTGTTGGAATTTTCTTACAATAATAATTTTCAAGTATCAACAGGTATGAGTCCTTTTGAAATTTTGTATGGACGCAAATGTAATACTCCAATTTCTTAGAGAGGTCCAGTGGATAGGTTGATGTTAGGAACTGAATTGTTAAAGGACATGGAACTAACTATGAAACAGGTACCAGAAAATTTGAAAGTTTCCCAAGACAGGCAGAAAAGTTTTGTCAACTTAAAAAGAACTCCTAGAGAGTTCCAGGTAGGTGAGCATGTGTATAAAGGTAAATCCCAAGAAAATATCTATGAGATTGGGAAAGTATTCAAATTTGGCACCCAGGTATTGTGGGCCATTTGAAATTTTGGCTAAATTAGGGTCGGTTGCTCACCAGTTACCCTTACCACCTACTGCTAAAGTACATAATGTTTTTCACGTTTCCATTTTGAAGAAATATATTCATGATGCTACTCATGTGATCGATTAGAATGTTTTACAGGTGGAACCTGAAGAATAGTTCCGGGTGGGTCCGGAGAGTACTCTTGATAGGAAAGAACTTTTACTCATGAACCGTACCATCAGACAAGTCAAGGTGCAATGGGAGGCATATCTAATCCTATTCCAAGATGAAGAAATGGAAGAATAAAACAGAAATTTAATAACACCGAGCACGGTGTTATCCTCTAAGGGCAAGTGTATGTAATACACCAATATTTAATAATTTGTTATTAAATTCTTTTAGAATATTTTATTTTATTATTTTAAATATTTTTGACAAAAAAGTCAAAAATAAAAACAAATGTAATGGATTATTCTTTTATTAATAAAAGATATTGGAGGGGAAAGAAATAAAATAGTTGTTGAAGAGTGTTTGTTGACCCACAAGAGGAAAAGACAAGTGGTTGTAGAAGTTGGGTGAGAGCTCAAGGTGCAGGAGGCATCTTCCCCAAAATCAGGTCACAACTCTTTGTTGAGTGCTAAAGAGCAGGAGGCTCATAAATGACCAAGTCCTAGGAAAAATACTATATAATATTATTCCCATTAGAAAGCAAGAGGATAACATTGGACGAGGGTTGACTCTGAGAATGCAAGGGATGGCGCATTAAGTGGATTTTGCTCTTGTGGTTCAATGAACGGGACCGGGGGTTTTGGAGCAAGTGAATTGTTTGCTCTACGAGTTGGTTGGGAGGAAAGGCTATTCCATTTTTGTTTTCCCGATAGTGGTGCCAGGTTCCTTGTCTTATTCTTAACTAATTAAAACTAGTTACAATAGGATTTTTATCTTAACTTTGAATTGCATCTATATTATTCTAGGCAGAAATGTTTTATGCATTTGTATAGGACAAATATCTATCATGTATCTAAATAGAATGTAGATTTGTTACAGTTTAGTATCAATTCCTATTATGTTATCAAAATTAGAACTTATTTTATTTATTTTATTCATGCTTGTAAAACACCGGATTTAGTTAATAATGTATCTTTGATCGGGCATCCATACCCGAATCAAAGATTGTTATTCATGTGTATTATTATAACCACTAGTAATTTGAAGACTATTGTAAATCTAGTTAATTATCATAGACCACTTAGCTTATATTATAACTATATTTAAAGACTGAAGTAACCTTTGTAATAAATTAAAGGACCTTAGAAATATTTTACCCATATTTTCTCCTTAAACAACTGAGAGTCGAAAAGCTTGTTAAAAACCTTAGTTTAAACATATCCGGGAGCAAGCTTGATGATTATGCAAAACCAAATATACTATATCTAAAAACTGGTAATCAAAGGATAATTCTACTGTATAAACTAATCAATAACTATTTTAGAATCTGATCGAGAGCCGAAAGGTCTTCATAAATTTATAACTTATTAAAATGCATCCCATTTAAAAACCCTGTTACAAATCAAAATTTACAAATCAAGAATGCTAGATTGAGATCCATCGTGATCTTAAGGAATCAATGTAAATACCCATATTCATATATTCATATATTTATTTTACATATTATGCAATATATAAAAATAATCAAAATACATATATATGCAATTAACGGATTATACCAAAATCAACAAATAAAAATATCCTATTATTTACTAAACTAAGGTTCAACAACCAAAATCAAGGAAACCCTTATTTAGACTTTGGTTCAAATGCAACCACAGGCTAAGATTAAAGTGAATCAATGCTACAATTACCAAATCAAATGCCCGACTATTCAATACAGCGAATCCTCACAAATCCAAGTATGGCAGTAAGACCATCGAAGGATAGAAACCATTGCATAAGCAAAGAAATATCACAAGTACATATTTATTTATAAAAATAAAATCTACATGCGCATACTCTTAAACAACAAGTAAATCCCATCAAATCTTTTACGTGGAAGTAAGTCCATCAGAGATGGAAACCGAGTATCATTTAAGTATAGTAACCATATCTAAAAGGAATTTAACCAAAAATGCATGAATTACATATTACAACCACAATATAGATTCATGACGTTTAAATCAAGAAAACTTCACAGAAATCGAAGAACCCTATGGGTCGTATTAAGAGTTATAATTATTAAACATTGTCAAATGTTAAAACAAAATTTCACAACCATGTGGTCGTACGACCATTTCGATGCCATCCACATCCAGTTTAAAAAAAAAAATCCATTAACTTATTAAGTTATAGGTGGTGGTAATTCCATCCACGATGGCTCCCACGAAAACCCCTTTAAAGGCCTCAGAACAAGTTATGATGCACATAACTAGTTAAAAACAATGTTGCAATAGAGAGGTTGTAAATCCCTCTGTCAGTTAGGGTTTAAACCCTAAAGGTTGAAATTAAAAACACTGTAACTTATCTTACGTAAAGAGGGATCTTGAACTTCCATCATGGCCCATTTTCTCAATCATGAAGCCACTTGCATTAACAAAGTGAAACAATCAACAACTGTGGGTAAATTTTAAATGGTATTGAAATAGAGTAAGGGCTTTAATATATTCTTACCTTGGCATTATAATACACACGGCTTGGAAGAGGTAACCTTGTTGCAATCCTCACCAGCACTCTCAATTCTGCAACCAACCAACCACAACTAAAACTATTTTGATAAAAATATTTTAGACAATGTACAAACGTTGAACTCTTGCTTACCTAGTGGTTTTGCATAGAGGGTCAGGGGTCGACTCCTCCTGGACACCCTTATCCCTCCTCTGCCTTTGAAACAAAGGACTCGACATCAGTATTTCTACAACAAAAGGTCATCACCCATTTAAGTAAACACCTTGCATAGTTTAAACAATTGATTCATACCTAGTGAAGGGAAGCTTCTAAGCTGAAGACAATGGCTGGGTTCGTTTGAAGGGAAGCAGGGAGCTACGAGCGGCCATTAGAGCCATGAAAAACCAGTTCACCTTGAAAACCAACCAAAAGGAGTTCCATTAACCATCAATCATATTTTACACCCATAAATCTATAAAATTGTCACTGACAGAGAAGATCCTCGGCTCTCTTAAACATGCAGACCAAATAACCTAAATAATGCAAGGTTCGGACAAAACAATGATGCATAAGCCCTATCAAAAACCTTGCAATCTTACTATACAGGTGGACAGTCAAGATTCAATCCCGATTCGAGCCTTAGGGACTAGCTGCGATGTCAACTTGCATCCAGAACAACGTTTTAATATCACAAGTCAACCAAAGTACCAAAATTACCATTATCATAACTCGCGGCTGATAAAAAATCATAACCTTCAATCATTGATTTTATACCAATATTTTGAGCTATGGAGTAAACCCTTAGTTCTTATCATATAACCATATAAACACATAACCAATGAATAATTGTATTCATTAATAAGTCCGGCTATGGTATAAACCCCATAGTCTAAGGTTTAAAAATTAAATCGAAACTTCAAACTTTGTCAATTATTAACCCTTGTGTTTTAGGACCAAGGCCCTTCCCGATATTATATTTTATAACATTTGTGCTTAGGAATCAAGGTTAGGCCTTGGATCCCTTAAACACCTTATTACATAGAAATTGTGGGATCAAGACTATACCATAGTCTCCCAAGTAATGTTACATGCACATGGAGCTTCTTTTCCCTATAGTTAAGGTAAGAAAATGAAGATCAAGACTTAGCCTTAGGGATAAGAGAACCTTAGTAAACCAGAACAAGACAAAAGGGAACAAAACATCATCTGTGGGCATGATGACAGCTTGATGGTAAACCTTGTAAACATCAATGTTTTTTGTGTAACTTGTCATACAGCAGTTTAAAGATTTGTGCAATCAACTTTACAAAACAATAACATATGTATTTTAGGTCATAACAACTAATACATGTAGGAACATAATGATATGTTTATGGATATATGTTATATCAAATATATATATTAGAGGTGTGTGACAACATTCATTAATAGTTCAATTGATGCTTTGACTGAGGAATTGATTGAGACATTCATATTTTACTAAAGCTTTATAACTTGAGTTCACTCAAACATTTGCATGGGCAATTCAAGTTATCTTTCTCTATGCTTTATCTCATTATCATTAAATAATTCATTCATGGTCCATATGTGTATTATTTGTCCATCTTATCATATCATACTCAAAAGAATTATTCCATACATATGGATGATCATATATATTACCCTGATCCATATAGTCATATGCTAAAGTAATTCACTCTAGGGGTAGCTAAGCCCTAAAGGAGACTTATAACACTCAATGACCATGACTAGAAATATATCACATAGTATTCCACTTAACCAAGTAAATTTTTTCACCTCAATAAATGAGGATATTGGTAGTATTTGATATTACTCACAAGTCTACAGTATTGATATTACTCACAAGACTCGGCTTGATATTACTCACAAGATCATCTCCATAACTGGAGGTACGTCTCATAGGGTTCCTTCTATGAGAATACTTGACTTGATATTACTCACAAGTATTTGACTTGATACAAACCACAAGTCAACAATACCTACACCACCACCTCAACCATACGAGGATACAGAGGACTTTATATGACTCACAATCCCAACTCGATATTACTCGCAAGCGTGGAGAATGACTCCTCATGATGTACAAACAACAAGTATTTGATAATTTTGAGAACATTATTGATGAACAAAATCCCCTATGGAATGAAGAAATTTTAGATTTGTTTAAAGACATTCATGAGAATGGGAGTGTTGTAGATTTTGCATCTCTTAAACAAACTTATAAGGTGGATGAAATTACAAAAAATCAAGATGGTAAAATCATATTAAAAAATAGCATTTTTTTCACGCATAGTGCAGATTAATTTTAGTTTTCGGGGGAATGTTTATGACAGTGCAAATCTATAATTTTTTCAGTTATTTTATGTCCTAAATAGTTTTTAAAAACAATCAAATTTTGAATGTTAAATACGCATTAGAGGAAATTTCAACTCAAAATGGGCCTCCTAAAAAAAATTAATAAAATAATACTTAAAATAATAAAATAATATTTATTAATTTTGGAGGAAGAAAAGAAAAAAATACTTTTTTATTTGTATTTTCAACATATCTCCCCGTGTTTTTACTCAAATTTCGATCGGGAGAGCTTGTTGGATGCGGAATTAAATTCCGCATCCAACGAGTACCCACTTGGCATACTTTTTACGGACCCCAAAAACAAGAAATACATGAAAAAACATGATGATGACATCATCATCACGTTTTTTCAGGTATTTCTTGTGTTTGGGTTGCGAGGCCCGTCAAAAGTATGCCGAGTGGGTACTCATTGGATGCGGAATTTAATTCCGCATCCAACGATATCTCCCGATCGAAATTTGAGTAAAAACACGTGGAGATATGTCGAAAATACAAACAAAAAAAGTAGTTTTTTTTATGATACCTATCCCCAAATTTATATTAAAAAAGTGTTTAAGACCTATACGATATTTCAAATTTAAAGCAATTTCATTGGATAAAACATGATGACCTGGAATTTGAATTAAAGTTAAAAGGCCCATTTTGAGTTGAAATTTCCTCTAATGTAGAAATTTTTCATCCATTAACGACTTCAGAATTTTGTATGTTTTCATGTGAAATGGGGCTAGAAAGTGTGTTTTTATTGTTGGAAATTGTTTGGGGGATAGAAAGTAATTTGGTTTAGAAATTTTTAAGATAATTTTTATCCATCTAAAAGTGAGTAGAAGTTAATTTTTGGATCTAAAATTTCACCCCATATCTCAACCTCATGCATTATTAAAGACATTTTATTGTTAGAGCAACCCACAACTAATATGCTTGGCAGTGTGAATGATATTTTTCTATGGAGCATGGGTACCTATACCGACTACTTGGGTACACATAAGGTACATTTCTTGTTGTGCCCCATACTAGCTCCACGTACCCAAGACGTCGTTATAAAAAAAGGGGTTATGTATATGGTAAATGGTATGATGTACCCCATGTTTGGGTACACCAAGGGTAAAGTCAACTCAGCAAAATTAA
>LPNX010987227.1:80519-100779 GCA_001517045.1 Pseudotsuga menziesii
GTCAAATGTTACTCCATTTGCATTATTTTCCTATTTTGTATTGATTAAAAGTTATATGTATCTATATATTAGGTTGAAACTTAGAATTAGTTATTTTACTGTGTTAAAAGAACACACTTACCAAACTGTGTATTGATTTTTAATAAACATTCTTTTGTGGTAGTTTATATTTATAATTTTTACAGATGTATTTTAGCCAATGAAACTTCTGAAATAGAGGAATATTTCTGCTAACATTCCTATAAAGATTTAATAATAGAAAGTAAATCATCATATTCCCACACATTCTGATTTGATTTGATCATCAAACTTAATTTCACCTATTGTACTCGAGTACTACCTTCTTGAAAGTGTGGAAAAACACAGTCAGGTAATTCATTCATCAGTAAATTTAAACTAACCCTAAATCATTTATTCTAATACATGTTTAACCAGAATTTATCTATCTTTGAACAGTAAAAGACTTCAATAACTAATTTTTAATAAACATATAAAATAGTCATATAAAAATATATTAACTCCTAAATTCTCACACTCCAGATCTTATACTTGCATAGATAAAATTAAAAACATTTAGAACCTGGTAATATAGTCGAGGAGACAACAACCTAAGGAGCCCGTTCCTCCCAACCAACTCCTGAAGATCGCTGAGATGCAAATATTAGGACCCCCTATCATGTCTATTGGTCCACTTGGTTGAAAGTACTGGGTGAGAGAATAGGTTTAGAAACCCCTGCAACTCCACATAGTAATCAGCAGTAATACTTCTGCCTGTAGCAGTAAGAACTCGGCCCAAAACAGCTGCACTAGTTCAGTAAATCAGCACTTTCTCACTCAAACACTTCTGCCTGTCCCCTCCATTGAACTTCTTGTGCACCAATTTCACTCAAAAATTTCACAAGTAAAGAATGTGTAGCCTCAGCTGAATTTGATGGGCAGTTTTATCAGCATGCCTAGGCCTTTTGGGTCAATTTTTCACTCAATGAGCCACCTGCTCTTGTTCCACTTTTTTGGGGAACATGACCACAAAAATAGGGAAGTTACCTCCTGCAACAGCTAGAAGTAGTTTAAGGATGCTTCTCAGTATCAATCTGCTCTCAACCCAGCCTATTTCACCAAGTGGCCAATAGACATTGATTTAACAGCCTCCTTATTTTGTTGTCTCATCTTTTATTTATTAATTAATAAAATATTCAACAATTAAATACAATTATCCTTGACCCCACTTGGTCAGTAATTACAAACTTTATAATAAAATTAAAACATAATTTCTTCCCAAAGATAAAATATTTTTGCAAATCTGAAGTATGTGACATACACACCCCCTGAAATATAACATCGTCCTCGATCTTATTTTATTCATCGTCCTCAAAGTTGCCCTGAAACAGAATTGAATATGCTTCCTGCATATAGCTCTCCAATTCCCAAGTGGCTTCTTCTGGACTAAGGTGCTTCCATTACACATTCACCTGTCCAATGGTGCGATTCCGAAGCAATATCTCCCTCCTGTCGAGGATAAAATCCGGTTCCACCAGAAAATCTCCTTTGGGTTCCACCTGCACATCATTACAATTTATAACATGAGTAGCATCATGTACATATCTTTTTAAAACAGAGATATGAAACACATTATGAACCTTTAAATTTGGCGATAAAGCCAGTTTATATGCCACATGTCCCATTCTGGACAGTATTTCAAAAGGCCCATAATATTTGGGTGCCAACTTAGCACAACTTCCTAACTTCAAAGAACTCTTTTTAGGAATTACCTTTATAAAAACATGTTCACCTACCTGGAACTCTCTCTGAGCTCATTTAAGATCTTCTTGACTTTTATGTCTGTCTTGTGCAACCTTTAAATTACATTGCACCTACTTTACAATTAACTCCATATCCTTTAATAGTTCAGGTCCTAGTACTAACCTGTCAACTGGGTTACTCCATGAGATGGGGGTATTAAACTTTCTGCCATATAGTATTCCAAATGAGTTGTATTAAACTTGGTAGTGGTTGTTATAAGAAAACTCTACCAAGTGTAATTAATCCTCCCATTTACCTGGTTGTTCTCTAACATACATCCTTAGCATATCTTCCAATATTTGATTCATCATTTCAGTCTATCCATTTGTCTGGGGGTGAAAGTTGTACTGAAATTTAAAGTAGTATTCAGGCCATTAAATAAGGACTTCCAGAAATTGCCCGTAAACTTAGAGTCTCTATCAGAAATTATAACTTTTGGTATCCCATGTAAACGAAATATTTGTTTCATGAATATATCAACAATATTAGCATCCTTATGGGTGGTCTTTACTGGTATAAAATGAGCTGCTTTACTGAGTTTATCGATGACTGCCATTATCGAATCATTATGTTTCTGATTTCTAGGTAGACCTGTAATAAAATCAAGACTGGTTATTTCCCATTTCCAGCTAGGGATGGGTAATGGCTATAATAAATCGGCTGGATGTCAGTGTCCAGTATTAACTTGTTGACATTCAAAGCACTTGGAAATATATTCTGCCAGTCATTCTTTATATTTGGCCAAAAATAATCTTTCTGTAACATGGTTATAGTCTTTTGATAACCAGGATGTCCTGAGTAAGGAGTCTTATGTATTTCATTTAAAATCAGCGGCTTAATTTTAGGTACATTAGGTATATCCAGCCTATTTTTATAAAGTATTAATCCTTTTTCATTTAGACTACACCCTGTACTTAAACTTTCAGTTAAATTTTCTGCCACTTTAGCTTGTAATTTCTGATAATTTTCATCCAATTTTACTCCATCCTCCAGCTGATCTTCTAAATCTATTTTATAAGTGTTGATTGCTGCCACAAAGTTCAATCTTGCATTTATACTTAGAGCATCAGCGACTTTATTTTTTTTTCCCTTAATATGTTGGATCTCGAAATCGTACTCGCTAAGGAAAGCTATCCACCTAGCTTGCCTTTTGTTTAAATTTGGTTGATCCAACAAATAATTTAAACCATTATTATCTGTCATTAACATAAATTTTCTTCCGATTAAGTGATGCCACCACATCTTTAAAGAATGTATGATGGCAGCCAAATCTAAATCGTAGGTAACGTAGTTTTTCTCATGAATTTTAAGCTTCCTAGACTCGTATGCAATTGCGTGTCCTTCTTGAGTAAAGACCCCACCTAGACCATCATTGCATGTGCTAGTGCATACGACAAAGTCCTTATTAGGATAATCAATTCTTAATATTGGTGCAGTAGTTAATAATGTTTTTAAATTCTTAAAACTTTATTCACACTTTTTGATTCCACTCGAATTTCTTTCGTTTCTTCTGTAAAGAAGTTATGGGATTTCCTATTCTTGAGAACCCCTCAATGAATCTTCGATTGTAACCGGTAATCCCCTTGAATGATCGCACGTCAGTCACATCCATTGGGACCTACCATTTTTCAATTGCTTCTATCTTTTATGGATCAACTGAGATCCCCTCTTTAATTATTACATGGCCCAAGTATTGTATTTTATCCTTAAAGAAGTCACACTTACTAAATTTAGCATAAAGCTAATGTTCCCTTAATACTTGTAAAATAATTTTTAAGTGCCCCTCGTGTTCTTCTTTAGACTTAGAATAAATTAAAATATCATCAAAGAAAATAACTACGAATTTTTCAAGACACTTGTTCAATACATTGTTCATTAAACACATGAAGACATCCGGGGCATTAGTGAGCCCAAATGGCATGACAACAAACTCATAGTGACCATCTCTGGTCCTAAAAGTGTTTTTTAAAATGTCTTCATCTTTGCTCCGAACTTGATGGTAACCAGATTGTAAATCAATCTTTGAGAATAAATTTGCTATGTGCAACTCATCGAACAGATCATCTATATGGGGCAATAGGTAACTATTTTTTATAGTCATTTTATTAAGTTGACTGTAGTCAATGCATAAGCACAGAGTACCGTCCTTCTTTTTAATGAAAATATCAAGTGCTCCCCAAGGAGACATGCTTGGTCTTATATACTTTTTATCAATAAGTTCATTTAACTGTGATTTTAATTCATTTAGTTCCAATATATTCATCAAATAAGGAGCTTTTGAGGTGGGCACTCTACCAGGTACCAACTCAATAGTGAAATCTAATTCCCTTTCTGGAGACAATCCCAGAATTTCTTCCAGAAATACATACAAATACCCCCTCATGATTGAAATATCTTCCAGTTTTAGTTTATCTTCATTATTAATATGTTCTTTGTCAGTTACAATTACAGCAAAGGCTTTGCAACTCTTTCGAACATCTCTCTTTAATTGCAAGGTAGAGATTTGTCTGATAGTTTTTTTCCTAGGAATTCCTGTTACGGTTACTGTTTCTCCTTCATTATTTACGCATGTAAAAATTTTATCGAAACAGTTCAAAACTACTCTATGTTTTTCTAAGCAATCCATACCAATTAACACATCATAAGAGCCTAAAAAGTACATTTAGCTTCACAGAAGTTTCAAACTGATTCATAAATACAGTGCAATTTTTTACAAAATTAATCACTTTTCTTTTTTCTCCTGTAGCAAGTTGAAATAGCCATGAAGTAGATTTCCTGATAAGAGATATCACCATAGCAGTAGAGAAGAGAGATCCAATGTAACCCTGCAAAAACAAATGTATGCAACTATATTGAACTTTCCATATTCCTAGCATAATGACCGCGAAAGAACTCTGCTGTAAATTCTTGAATGTACTTCATTATGTGCCATATATAATAGATGAAAAACCAAAAATACAATTATTCCTTAGTTTTTTTCCTATCGTGTTTAAGGAGTGGATTGAGTATGACAATCCGAAGACGCTAGAAGAAGCAATGAGAAAAGAAAATTTATGTTATGACCAGACTAAAAATAAAAGAGAAAGTGTACCAAATTGGAAAACTAAAATATAAGATCATTTTGATCCAAGAAAGAAGAATAATAAATTTTACAAAAATACTAGGAATAATTCAAAGGATATCAAGGCAGTAACTATAAAAATTTTATACCACAGAATCCTACAGCAAAAGAGAGCGAACCTCCCACTACTTTTAATAAAAACACTGCACAGAGGGAACCCTTAAAATGTTGGGAATGTGGCGAGCCACATTATTTTAAAGACTATCCTATAAGAAATAAAAACTTCAATAATGTTCACACCATTCAGGAAGTTGTTACAGTGGGAGATATGGCAAGGAGTATTCCTAGGATCAGCATTGCATTGGAGAATCGACAAGCAGACCATCAAACTTCAATTGTCGAGATCGAAGGTATGATAAAAAAACATCAACCCATTTCGATACTAATTTATCCATGTGAAAATTTGAGTTATGTATCAATTAGGATTGTTGAATTACGAAAATTAATATCATAAAATTTTGAAAAATCGTGGCAGGTACAGCTAGCCATGGGTACTAAACGTAAAGTCACTAGTTATGTAAAAGGTTATGAAATGTTAATGAATGATTTTAGTACACATGCTAATCTAAATATTTTACCACTAGGTTCCTATGATATTTTGATAGGAATGGATTGGCTACAAAAACACAGAGTAATGTTGAATTGTTATGATAAAACCTTTACATCCATAGATGATACTGGAAACACAATTAAAGAAAAAGAAAATCCCAGAAAGGTTGCGATCAAAGATATATCTACCTTACAAATGAAAAGATATGTACGTAAGGTATGTAAATTATTTGTTTTCTATGTAATGGATGATAAAGATAATGATAACAAACTTAAAATAGAAGATATACCTATCTTAAAGGATTTTAAAGACATCTTTTCGGAAGAAGTCCATGGACTACCTCCAAAAAGAGACATAGACTTTACAATTGATCTGATACGAGGAGTGGTACCAACATCGAAATCTCCTTATCGAATGAATATAATAGAGCTTACAGAACTCAAATCATAATTACAAGAATTAATTGACAAAAAGTATATTTGACCCAGTGTTTCTCCTTGGGGAGCATGGGTATTATTCATAAAGAAGAAAGATGAAACTTTAAGATTGTGCATAGACTATCGACAACTAAATAAGATGTCTATTAAGAATCGATATCCTTTACCTTGGATAGACAATTTATTCGATCAGTTCCACAAGGCAACAATATTCTATAAGATAGATCTAAGGTCTAGATACAATCAGGTAAGGATCAAAGATGAAGACATATTTAAAACTGATTTTAGGACCCGTTACGGCCATTATGAATTTTTCATAATATATTTTGAGTTAACAAATGCACCTGCAGCCTTTATGTTCTTAATGAATAGTATTCTAAGTAACTACCGGGATAAATTTGTAGTCGTCTTCATCGACGACATACTGATTTACTCGAAGAATAAGCAAGAACATGAAGAACATCTAAGAATATTTTTACATGTATTAAGAGAACAACAACTGCTTGTTAAGTTTAGCAAATATGAATTCTTTAAAGACAGGATTCAATATCTAGGACACGTAGTGTCCAAGGATGGAATATATGTCGATCCCAACAAGATTAAGGCTATCATTGAATGGCCAGTTCCTAAAAATATAACAGACATAATATCATTCATGGGGATTACAGGTTATTATCAAAAGTTCGTAGAAGGATTTTCTAAGATAGCTTACCCCATAACTTCACTGCAGATAAAAAAAAGAGTAATAAGTTTGATTAGACTGAAAAGTGTATGGAAAGTTTTAATAAATTAAAACATATGTTAACTACTACCGCTAACTTAAAAATTGATGAGCCTTTTAAGGATTTCGTCGTATGCACCTACGCTTGTAAGGAAGGACTAGGTAGGATGTTAATTCAAGAGAATTACATCGTGGCCTATGAATCTATGAAACTAAAATAAAATGAAAAAAGCTATGCTACTCACGACCTGGAACTTGTTGCAATTATACATGCATTAAAGATGTGATGACAATAGCTCATCGAAAGAAAATTTCGACTAATGTCAGATAACATAAGTTTAAAATACTTATTTGACCAACAAAATCTAAATGTTATACAAGCTAGGTGGTTGTCATTCTTAAGTGAATATAACCTCGAAATAAAACATATAAAAGGAAAAGAAAACAAAGTTTCACATGCTTTAAGTCGTCACGCAAATTTACTATTTGCAAGCAGCAGTTACGAATCAGATTTGGAAAATCAAATCTTAAATGCAGAAATTTTGAATAAAGAATACTAAAATTTAAAGGAAAAGACTGTTGAAAATGAAAAGAACCAAATAAAGACATATTTTATTCTAAATAGAAGAGGAATATTGTTGCATAAAAACAGGTTGTACATACTAAATACAGCATAAATCAAATTAATTGTTATGAATGAGTTACAAAAATGACCTTATTCAAGACATCCTACATACCAGAAGATGATCACCATGATCAGAAAATACTTCTTTTGGCCTAACATGAAGAAAGAGGTAGCAGAGTACTTATCTTGTTGCATAGAATGCCAACAAGTAAAGTTAGAACACCAACATCCAGCATGGTTATTGCAACCGCTACCTATTCCGGAATGAAAGTGGGAAATTATTAGCATGGATTTTATAGCAAGTCTACCTAAAATTTTCAAGCAGCACGACTCAATCATGTTCATAGTCGATGATTTAAGTAAAGCATCTCATTTTATTCCAGTAAAATCTAGTTATGAGGTTGTTAACATTGTAGATATTTTTATGAAATAGATTTTCAAGTTACATGGCATACCAAAGGTAATAATCTAAGATAGAGATGTAAAATTTATAGGAAATTTCTGGAAAGATTTGTTTAAAGGGATAGGCACACAATTGAATTTCAGTATTGTGTATCATCTGCAAACGGATGGATAGATTGAAATGGTAAACCAAGTCCTAGAAGACATGCTTAGAATGTATCTAATGGACAAACCAGGTAAGTGGGAATATTATTTACACTTGGTGGAATTTTCTTACAATAATAATTTTCAAGTATCAACAAGTATGAGTCCTTTTGAAATTTTGTATGGACGCAAATGTAATACTCCAATTTCTTAGAGCGGTCCAGTGGATAGGTTGATGTTAGGACCTGAATTGTTAAAAGACATGGAACTAACTATGAAACGGGTACAAGAAAATTTGAAAGTTTCCCAAGACAGGCAGAAAAGTTTTGTCAACTTAAAAAGAACTCCTAGAGAGTTACAGGTAGGTGAGCATGTGTATAAAGGTAAATCCCAAGAAAATATCTATGATATTGGGAAAGTATTCAAATTTGGCACCCAGGTATTGTGGGGCATTTGAAATTTTGGCTAAATTAGGGTCGGTTGCTCACCAGTTAGCCTTACCACCTACTGTTAAAGTACATAATGTTTTTCACGTTTCCATTTTGAAGAAATATATTCATGATGCTACTCATGTGATCGATTGGAATGTTTTACAGGTGGAACCTGAAGAATAGTTCCGGGTGGGAATGGAGAGTACTCTTGATAGGAAAGAACTTTTACTCATGAAGCGTACCATCAGACAAGTCAAGGTGCAATGGGAGGCATATCCAATCCTATTCCAAGATGAAGAAATGGAAGAATAAAACAGAAAGTTAATAACACCGAGGACGGTGTTATCCTCTAAGGGCAGGTGTATGTAATACACCAATATTTAATAATTTGTTATTAAATTCTTTTAGAATATTTTATTTTATTATTTTAAATATTTTTGACAAAAAAGTCAAAAATAAAAACAAATGTAATGGATTATTCTTTTATTAATAAAAGATATTGGAGGGGAAAGAAATGAAATAGTTGTTGAAGAGTGTTTGTTGACCCACAAGAGGAAAATACAAGTGGTTGTAGAAGTTGGGTGAGAGCTCAAGGTGCAGGAGGCATCTTCCCGAAAATCAGGTCACAACTCTTTGTTGAGTGCTAAAGAGCAGGAGGCTCATAAATGACCAAGTCCTAGGAAAAATACTATATAATATTATTCCCATTAGAAGGCAAGAGGATAACATTGGACAAGGATTGAATCTAAGAATGCAAGGGATGGCGCATTAAGTGGATTTTGCTCTTGTGGTTCAACGAACGGGATCGGGGGTTTTGGAGCAAGTGAATTGTTTGCTCTACGAGTTGGTTGGGAGGAAAGGCTATTCCATTTTTGTTTTCCCGATAGTGGTGCCAGGTTCCTTGTCTTATTCTTAACTAATTAAAACTAGTTACAATAGGATTTTTATCTTAACTTTGAATTGCATGTTTTATGCATTTGTATAGGACAAATATCTATCATGTATCTAAATAGAATGTAGATTTGTTACAGTTCAGTATCAATTCCTATTATGTTATCAAAATTAGAAATTATTTTATGTATTTTATTCATGCTTGTAAAACATCGGATTTAGTTAATAATGTATCTCTAATCGGGCATCCATACCCGAATCAAAGATTGTTATTCATGTGTATTATTATAACCACTAGTAATTTGAAGACTATTGTAAATCTAGTTAATTATCATAGACCACTTAGCTTATATGATAACTATATTTAAAGACTGAAGTAACCTTTGTAATAAATTAAAGGACCTTAGAAATATTTTACCCATATTTTTTCCTTAAACAACTAAGAGTCGAAAAGCTTGTTAAAAACCTTAGTTTAAACATATCCGGGAGCAAGCTTGATGATTATGCGAAACCAAATATACTATATCTCAAAACTGGTAATCAAAGGATAATTCTACTGTATAAACTAATCAACAACTATTTTAGAATCTGTTCAAGAGCCGAAAGGTCTTCATAAATTTATAGCTTATTAAAATGCATCCCATTTAAAAACCCTGTTACAAATCAAAATTTACAAATCAAGAATGCTAGATTGAGATCCATCGTGATCTTAAGGAATCAATGTAAATACCCATATTCATATACGAATATATTTATTTTACATATTATGCAATATATAAAAATAATCAAAATACATATATATGCAATTAACGGATTATACCATATCTAACCGTTCAAACAAAGAATCGTAAATATTATATTATTTACTAAACTAAGGTTCAACAACCAGAATCAAGGCAACCCTTATTTAGACTTTGGTTCAAATGCAACCACAGGCTAAGATTAAAGTGAATCAATGCTACAATTACCAAATCAAACGCCCGACTATTCGATACAGTGAATCCTCACAAATCCAAGTATGGCAGTAAGACCATCAAAGGATAGAAACCATTGCATAAGCATAGAAATATCACAAGTACATATTTATTTATAAAAATAAAATTTACATGCACATACTCTTAAACAACAAGTAAATCCCATCAAATCTTTTACGTGGAAGTAAGTCCATCAGAGATGGCAACCAAGTATCATTTAAGTATAGTAACCATATCTAAAAGGAATTTAACCAAAAATGCATGAATTACATATTACAACCACGATATAGATTCATGACGTTTAAATCAAGAAAACTTCACACAAATCCAAGAACCCTATGGGTCGTATTAAGAGTTATAATTATTAAACATTGTCAAATGTTAAAACAAAATTTCACAACCATGTGGCCGTAAGACCATTTCGATTCCATCCACATCCAGTTTAAAACAAAAAAATCCATTAACTTATTAAGTTATAGGTGGTGGTAATTCCATCCACGATGGCTCCCACGAAAACCCCTTTAAAGGCCTCGGAACAAGCTATGATGCACATAACTAGTTAAAAACAATGTTGCAATAGAGAGGTTGTAAATCCCTCTGTCAATTAGGGTTTAAACCCTAAAGGTTGAAATTAAAAACACTATAACTTATCTTGCGTAAAGAGGGATCTTGAACTTCCATCATGGCCCATTTTCTCAATCATGAAGCCACTTGCATTAACAAAGTGAAACAATCAACAACTGTGGGTAAATTTTAAATGGTATTGAAATAGAGTAAGGGCTTTAATACATTCTTACCTTGGCATTATAATACACACGGCTTGGAAGAGGTAACCTTGTCGCAATCCTCACCAGCACTCTCAATTCTGCAACCAACCAACCACAACTAAAACTATTTTGATAAAAATATTTTAAACAATGTACAAACATTCAACTCTTGCTTACCTAGTGGCTTTGCATAGAGGGTTAGGGGTCGACTCCTCCTGGACACCCTTATCCCTCCTATGCCTTTGAAACAAAGGACTCGACATCAGTATTTCTACAACAAAAGGTCATCACCCATTTAAGTAAACACCTTGCATAGTTTAAACAATTGATTCATACCTACTGAAGGGAAGCTTCTAAGCTGAAGACAATGGCTGGGTTCGTTTGAAGGGAAGCAAGGAGCTACGAGCGGCCATTAGAGCCATTAAACCACCAGTTCACCTTGGAAACCAACCAAAAGGAGTTCCATTAACCATCAATCATATTTTACACCCAGAAATCTATAAAATTGTCACTGACAGAGAAGATCCTCGGCTCTCTTAAACATGCAGACCAAATAACCTAAATAATGCAAGGTTCGGACAAAACAATGATGCATAAGCCCTATCAAAAACCTTTCAATCTTACTATACAGGTGGACGGTCAAGATTCAATCCCGATTCAAGCCTTAGGGCCTAGCTGCGATGTCAACTTGCATCCAGAACAACGTTTTAATATCACAAGTCAACCAAAGTACCAAAATTACCATTATCATAACTCGCGGCTGATAAAGAATCATAACCTTCAATCATTGATTTTATACCAATATTTTGAGCTATGGAGTAAACCCTTAGTTCTTATCATATAACCATATAAACACATAGCCAATGAATCATTGTATTCATTAATAAGTCCGGATATGGTATAAACCCCATAGTCTAAGGTTTAAAAATTAAATCGAAACTTCAAACTTTGTCAATTATTAACCCTTGTGTTTTAGGACCAAGGCCCTTCCCGATATTATATTTTATAACATTTGCGCTTAGGAATCAAGGTTAGGCCTTGGATCCCTTAAACGCCTTATTACATAGAAATTGTGGGATCAAGACTATACCATAGTCTCCCAAGTAATGTTACATGCACATGGAGCTTCTTTTCCCTATAGTTAAGGTAGGAAAATGAAGATCAAGACTTAGCCTTAGGGATAAGAGAACCTTAGTAAACCAAAACAAGACAAAAGGGAACAAAACATCATCTGTGGGCATGATGACAGCTTGATGGTAAACCTTGTAAACATCAATGTTTTTTGTGTAACCTGTCATACAACAGTTTAAAGATTTGTGCAAGCAACTTTACAAAACAATAACATATGTATTTTAGGTCATAACAACTAATACATGTAGGAACATAATGATATGTTTATGGATATATGTTATATCAAATATATATATTAGAGGTGTGTGACAACATTCATTAATAGTTCAATTGATGCTTTGTCTGAGGAATTGATTGAGACATTCATATTTTACTAAAGCTTTATAACTTGAGTTCACTCAAACATTTGCATGGGAAATTCAAGTTATCTTTCTCTATGCTTTATCTCATTATCATTAAATAATTCATTCATGGTCCATATGTGTATTATTTGTCCATCTTATCATATCATACTCAAAAGAATTATTCCATACATACGGATGATCATATATATTACCCTGAGCCATATAGTCATATGCTAAAGTAATTCACTCTAGGGGTAGCTAAGCCCTAAAGGAGACTTATAACACTCGATGACCATGACTAGAAATATATCACATAGTATTCCACTTAACCAAGTAAATTTTTTCACCTCAATAAATGAGGATATTGGTAGGATTTGATATTACTCACAAGTCTACAGTATTGATATTACTCACAAGACTCGGCTTGATATTACTCACAAGCTCATCTCCATAACTGGAGGTACGTCTCATAGGGTTCCTTCTATGAGAATACTTGACTTGATATTACTCACAGGTATTTGACTTGATACAAACCACAAGTCAAAAATACCTACATCACCACCTCAACCATACGAGGATACAGAGGACTTTATATGACTCACAATACCAACTTGATATTACTCGCAAGCCTGGAGAATGACTCCTCATGATGTACAAACAACAAGTATTTGATAATTTTGAGAACATTATTGATGAACAAAATCCACTATGGAATGAAGAAATTTTAGATTTGTTTAAAGACATCCATGAGCATGGGAGTGTTGTAGATTATGCATCTCTTAAACAAACTTATAAGGTGGATGAAATTACAGAAAAATAAGAGGGTAAAATCATATTAAAAAATAGCATTTTTTTCACGCATAGTGCAGATTAATTTTAGTTTTCGGGGGAATGTTTATGACAATGCAAATCTATAATTTTTTCAGTTATTTTATGTCCTAAATAGTTTTTAAAAACAATCAAATTTTGAATGTTAAATATGCATTAGAGGAAATTTCAACTCAAAATGGGCCTCCTAAAAAAAATTAATAAAATAATACTTAAAATAATAAAATAATATTTATTAATTTTGGAGGAAGAAAAGAAAAAAAATACTTTTTTGTTTGTATTTTCAAAATATCTCCCCGTGTTTTTACTCAAATTTCAATCAGGAGAGCTTGTTGGATGCGGAATTAAATTCAGCATCCAATGGGTACCCACTTGGCATACTTTTTACAGACCCCAAAAACAAGAAATACATGAAAAAACATGATGATGACATCATCATCACGTTTTTTCAGGGATTTCTTGTGTTTGGGGTAGCGAGGTTCATCAAAAGTATGCTGAGTGGGTACTCATTGGATGCGGAATTTAATTCCGTATCCAATGATCTCTCCCGATCAAAATTTGAGTAAAAACACGTGGAGATATGTCGAAAATACAAACAAAAAAAGTAGTTTTTTTTATAATACCTATCCCCAAATTTATATTAAAAAAGTGTTTAAGACCTATACGATATTTCAAATTTAAAGCAATTTCATTGGATAAAACATGATGACATGGAATTTGAATTAAAGTTAAAAGGCCCATTTTGAGTTGAAATTTCCTCTAATGTAGAAATTTTTCATCCATTAACGACTTCAGAATTTTGTATGTTTTCATGTGAAATGGGGCTAGAAAGTGTGTTTTTATTGTTGGAAATTGTTTGGGGGATAAAAAGTAATTTGGTTTAGAAATTTTTAAGATAATTTTTATCCATCTAAAAGTGAGTAGAAGTTAATTTCTGGATCTAAAATTTCACCCCATATCTCAATCTCATGCATTATTAAAGACATTTTATTGTTAGAGCAACCCGCAACTAATATGCTTGGCAGTGTGAATGATATTTTTCTATGGAGCATGGGTACCTATACCGAGTACTTGGGTACACATAAGGTACATTTCTTGTTGTGCCCCATACTAGCTCCACATACCCAAGACGTCGTTATAAAAAAAGGGGTTATGTATATGGTAAATGGTATGATGTACCCCATGTTTGGGTACACCAAGGGTAAAGTCAACTCAGCAAAATTAAAACATGTTGGGGAAAATGTGTTGGAATGTTAAAAACCCACCTATAGACTTAGGATATAATTATTTTAATCATTTTGATTAAATTCCTAGGCACTAGACTAGGTAGTTGGCCTTCAATTGCACTTTTTGGTC
Organism: Pseudotsuga menziesii; assembly: GCA_001517045.1. NCBI lineage: Eukaryota > Viridiplantae > Streptophyta > Pinopsida > Pinales > Pinaceae > Pseudotsuga > Pseudotsuga menziesii. The sequence goes on from LPNX010987227.1 coordinate 95,042, forward strand.
AACACTTTCCATGATTACACCAAGGAGAATACTTAGAATTATTCTGGATAAGATTATGTGGCTCTATTGACTGTCTAGAATAGAAAGGCGCATTCCTACTTTAAGACTGCTTTTGTCCTACTTTTTCAACTTTTCACTAGACTAAGATAAATCTAGGTGACTGGAAATTGTCCTCTTTTGTGACCAACCCATCCTCCATGATTTTCTCTCCAGTTATCATGATTATAAATTTTTTACATCACCCATTAGCTAGCCCACTTGATTTATCTAATTTGTGGCCTACTTCATAGGTTTGGAAAGTGTTTTTGTCACCTTTGGGGGTTTTTCATTTTTTAGTAAGCCTCCTTTATGAGGTAGTCTGAGTTTCCTCTTTGGAAATTCAATTTTCCTCTATGAGGATATATATATATATATATATGTGTGTGTGTGTGTGTGTGTGTGTGTGTGTGTGTGTGTGTGTGTGTGTAACAATATCATTCATTGATCATTCTTTAATGAGAGCTTAATTCTTCATGTGTGTTCATTATTCTTCTTCTATCTTTATGTGAATTCTCTACAATTCTTTGTGAGGTTAATTGTGTGGCTAGATCCTTAGCTTGTTTATGAAATCCTTTATGCCATCAAGGATTTATAATTTATACATGGTATCAAAGCTTTAGGAGATCAGTTATTAATTCTGCATTTCATATTTGTAGGTTATTTTGCAGGTGCAATAACTTCAACATGGATTCAAAAGTTCCTCTACTTTATCCCTTCAACTATGTTGATTGGAAGCCAAAGATGAGCACATATTTGAAGAGACAATGTCACTTTGATGCCTATATTGATGTAGTGAGTAAACTAGATTCTTATGAAGAGAAGAGAGATTTGATAAATGATTGTGATAGAGATTATGGATTTATGTGCCTGGCAATGTCTCCAAAGATGCATTATCTCATAGATTATGTTGAGTATCCATTCAATATTTGGAGCAATTTGGATATATCTTTTGGTATGTAGAAAGAAGAAGATGAATCATGGAGAAAAACCAACACCTCCTCATGTGTTCTTTCTCAATATTTCTCTCCCTTTACAATCTATGATGAAGTTGTTCATGATGAAGAAGTTGCAGATTCAACATAACAAGTTCCTGTTGCTACCATTCTCTTTGATTCGAGTGCTTCCTCTTCCTATCAAGAAGGAAATATTGAAGATCCATCTTTTTCTGTGTCTCTTAAATTTGAAGATCTTGATTCATCTTCCTTTGATGCTATCAATGAAAAAGAAGTGACTAATGGATCTTCTGTTGTTGAATATTCACTCACAAATTCAATGTTTTGTATGTCTTCTATTATGGATCCTGAGATCCATATGCCAAATATTTCACACCTTGTGCATAATTCACTTGTTGTGGTTCCCAACTCAGTGTCTTCTTGGATGTTTTCTCAACTAGATCAAGTCTTATATGTGTCTTACCACTCACCATACTTGAACTCATGCACTTTCGCATCTCCTCCTTGATTCCTAACCCATATTCTCTAAACCTCCTTGAACATTTTGAACATTTGTCTTTGTCTGCCTTTCATACTTCTATCACATAGGATTCCTTATCGGTTTATGCTCTAAAATATGATCCATTTTCTTCCCATGAGTCTATTGATGTGCTAGTTTGTGTTCCTTTGGATACTTTGGAATCTATATCAACCTATGGAGTCTATGCATTCGCTCTCACCGATCCTAAGCCTCCTCCTTTTTTCCTACATGATCATGTGCACACTTCCTCTCAGTGTAAATGAAGTTAGAGGCCTTATGCATTCGCTTGGACACTTGTTTCGCCTATTTGGAGTTGATTTCACCTCTTCCAATCTGAAGTCCAAGTCATCATACCATCTTGGAGCTGATTGCAACTCTCAATTAATGCTTCAAGGGGTTTCAATCCTACTTGCACATTCTCATCAGTGGATCATAGTTTATCTATATGGTTCCAGTCTCCATCCTGTAACTATATATTTCCCTGATCCAGTTGAGTAAATTCATCTTCTTCCCAAGAAGAAGATTCCTCCATACATCAACATTTAGATTGGAGCAACATTTTAGCATTTTTTGTTTACCTTTCCTATCCATTTTTAGGGAGGGTTTTGTTCCCATGAGGTTTTCCTTGTTTCCTCATTTCACATGGATGAATAATGTAAAGTGTGACTATAAGGCCTAAGTTTCCTGGGCCCTAAATTTTGGATTCATTTTTACCCACATAAATTCAGGCTTAAGGGGGAGGGGGGGTTGGAATATTAAAAACCCGCCTATAGACTTAGGATGTAATTATTAATCATTTTGATTAATTTCATAGGTACTAGACTAGGTAGTTGGCCTCCACTTGCAATTTTTGGTCAACATTTTTCATGATTACACCCAGGAGCGCACTTGGAATGATTCTAGATAATATTATGATGTATTATTGACTGTCCAAATAGAAAGGGTGCATTCCTGCTTTAAGACTGCTTTTGTCCTTCTTTTTCAACTTTTCACTAGATTAAGATAAAGTTAGTTGACTAGCAATTGTCCTCTTTTGTGGCCAGCCCATCCTCCATGATTTTCTCTCTAGTTTCCATGATTATAAATATTTTCCATCACTCATTATCTATCCCACTTTCTTTAGCTAATTAGTGACCTATTTGACAGGTTTGGAAAGTGTTTTGTCACCTTTGGGGATTTTTCGTGTTTTAGTAATCCTACTTTATGAGCTAGTCTGAGTTGCATCTTTGGAAATTCAATTTTTCTCTATGAAGATGTATATTTATGTAACCATATCATTCATTGATCATTATTTAATGCTAGATTCATTCTTCATGTGTGTTCATTATTCTTCTTCTCTCTTTATGCCAATTCTCTGCAGTTCTCTATGAGGTTAATTGTGTTCCTATATCCTTAGCTTGTTTATGAAATTCTTTATGCCATCAAGGATTTATAAATTCTACAAAATGTAATGGAACCCAACCAAATACGAACTAAATTTTTACTGACTACGTATAGAGTTAGGTTTAGGAATTATGTCAAACACTTTGCAACATTGTTCAAATTCCACTGAATATTGTCCAAATCTGCTAAACTAATTTTACATTAATTTACAAGGAATGTTTTTATGGTTATGTGTTCAACACTAATGGAAAATAATTTGACTACCAAATGTGTACATAAAAACATGCATAAGTATTGAATACTGAGAAATACACTCAGATCAACCCAAGAATATAAGTTTACAACTTTTTATTGTCTATAACAAAACTACAAACAGGCGTTTAAAATCACATTTCAAATGTACCTTCGAATCTGAGTTTGATTGTTTGATTGTTTGTTATAGCTTCCTGGTACTGTAATATCCCCAAATTTTCATAAAAATTTAAAATTTGTCTTGCAACAATTAATGTTTAAAATCATCGATAAAGAGAGTAAATTAACTGTTAAAAGTTAACATCCTACAGGGTCTAATCTAGAAACTAAAACAATTTTCTTTATTAATTTCTATAATTGCACTCTTCACTAACTGCATCAAAATTAAGTATTGAAAAAAATGGATTTAGTAAGTAATGATCTGAAGTACTATGAGTTGAGTACAACTGTTTATTTACTATGTACTAAAGTTTGTCTCATACTTAATGAAGGAACTTCAATACATGCCAGAGGCTTACTTATCTTTTGAAGCTAATGCAGTGAAATGATGATTCTTGTACAGGTCTTTTTACACGTAAAGCGTTTTGTTCCTAGTTTCAAGATCGAGACTAATTATCTCAACTTGCAAAAGTAAAATGCTAGCATGTTTATTTAAAATAACGTTTTGTGAAAAGATGAAGGTATTTCCAGACCTATTTTCCTTTACAAATCTTGAAATCGGTTATGTTATTGTAAAATGATGATGTTTGCCTATATTTTTTTTTATTTAAAGGCTTAAGTACTTAGAATTATGAGCAAAGATAGAAACTTATTTGTCTTTCCTAAACTATGAACATAACCTGTAAATCTTAAATTAAACCTATTGTTGGAGTAATATATCTTAATTCTACAAGCAACATTATAGAAGGATAACCCTATAAACTAAGTCTTGCAATACTACTATTACCAAAGTATTTCATATGCAATGGAATTAATATATGCCTGAAATGTGATCATAAACCAGAATTAACCTATGCTTATGTATTGTTATGTGGTTAAAGAATCGGACATTTGTATATGCACTATAATTATTTATGCAAAGTTTAAATATTATAATTATCACCGTATCTAACACTTGTTGATATTGCAGGTTTAACATTTCTATTCGAGACTATGGATCAACTCGTGTCCAAAACCCAAAATATTTATCTCTTAGTGGAAACCACGTGGCTAACAGTTGGTGGATAGGGTTTAAGTGTTGGAAAACCCTACTACATAATCGTTCAAACCCTAAAATCTCGCATTGTTTACCAAACCTTTCGTTGCTCTGAGTAGCGCCGCTAGGCTCATGGCCTCATGGACCTTTGATGCCATCATTTAGCTCTGTGACTGATGGCCTTCGATGCCAATGTATAGCTCTATGAGTGACTTAACCCACTTATCAGCCGAGCTAAATCCTATGATTGATAGCAATGTGGTTTCTGGTTCTAAAACTCACGGCTTACTTTGTGGATTTCGTTGACAGTAGGGAGATTTGGTTTCGTCGTGGCTTTTACTGTAGCTTTCTCACTCTCGTCGAGGTTCTTAGGTTGTGTATATTTTTCCCAGCTACTAGGGTATGAATTTTTTCCTTGGCGAGGGTCGCCATGCAAAAAAAACTACTGCGCGGCCGAGGATAAAATATCTCCAGGTAAACTCGTTTCACTCTTTCTGCAAATGCTATAAAAATTATTTACTGTAACAAGTTTTCTTTTAAGAAAGAACTTGACATTTCTCAAATTCTTGTGTAGACTTCTTCTACAAGTGGAATTTTGCTACTGTGAGCTGGAAGACATAGGATACTTCAAGAAAAAGGTTCCACGCTTCTAATACAACCTCATAAGCCTTGGTTTCATGGCTACGGTTTCTTCTGTGGTGATGTGTGGGGTTTGGAAAGATACTGTCTCGCCGAGATTTGAGCTCCCTTGTCGTATCTGCGTTTGAACAATGCTTTGTTGGAAAGGTCTTGTGGCTGTATAACTGTTCTATTAAAATATTTAAGTTTTCTTAGGGTTTAGCAATTTGTAAACACCTTGTTTTTAAATTCTAACGGTTCACAGTAATATGGGTGCACCAGCCTGTGTAAAAAGGAGTCTTTGATAGACTTGGACATCGTGGTTTTCTGTGTTGTTTGAAGCCTTCGAATGACTTGAACTGTGGGGTTCTAAAACGTTACTGTTTCTACTGGATATTTTGAAGTCTTTTAAGACAATTAAAGATCCTTTTTTGTTGTTACTATTTGTATCTATTTGAATATTTTAAAAGAATTTACTCTGTAAAATAAAACCATAAGTTTGATTTTGGTTTTAATATTGTATTTGTATTATTAACAATGAAAGTTTATTTTTAGGTTTCTTAATTATAAAGTATTATGTTACGAAAATATCAGAGGAGAAATTCCTCTTGGTTGTAGGGTTCGACCTCGTGACTTGAACTAGGTTGTTATTATAATAAATTAGTTTTAGTATTTGAGCTTAAATATTATTACTCTGTTGTTTTTTTAAATATAGTAAATAGATTGTTCACTGTTTATACATACAATCTTATATAATTTAGTACAATTATAAATATAT
>LPNX010987252.1:3865-22350 GCA_001517045.1 Pseudotsuga menziesii
TAGGATGACCATTAATGCATGAGTAGAAAAGAGAATGATGATATTTTTGCACTAATAATGCTGAAGTTTATGCATAAATGTACCTAAGTGCAAAAATAAACAAGAGACATCTTGCCTAGATTGGTTGACAAGAAATATGGTGAAGTGAACAGTAGTGGTTCTCATCACAAGGAGAAGAAAAACTTGAAGGAAAAAATACTGTCTAAGAATAAGACACATAAAAGGCCGCATGAATTAAAATATTTTTGAAGGCCTACTATCCCTAAGTTTCTTGAGAATAGGGTGGAAGAAACTGATATGCAGTTTGAAGGAGTTGTACCATTAGAGGTTTGACTTGCATAGTGTTGGCAACATGGTAATATAGGTTGGAATTAATGGCAATTGAAGAAGCCTGCAGAAAAGAAATCCTACATGTTGAAGATGAAGGAACCAGTGGTTTGAAAAAAGAGGAATCGCGTAGAGAGCTCAATCAGGGATCAACAACTAAGAAAAAATTAGATTAACGGTTTAGAAGGTAAATCTACAACTGTAGCTAAGTTCTGCAAGGAAATCGTGCGTAGGAGTAAATTTCTGCATTAGTTCAAAAATGAGCGGTCAAAAAACTTCTTGCACAAAATCCAACAGTTAGGGATAAGATCCACTAAAGGACGAGGTAAATTTCAATGGTTTATTAGAGATCAACGACTAAGCAACATTCCAAACTAGATCGACGGTCGTCAGAGAGTTCTGCATAAGATAGGTGGAAAGATTACAGTTCAACATAGTTTCTAAATCGAATGGCTAAGAATCAGTCCACAAGAATATCGATGGTCAATAGTATATCTTCAAGAAACACAGATAGTATAGAAGTTCTATAAAAAACTAAGATCCAATGGCTAATAAATGATCTTCTAAAACAAATCAACATTTCAGATTGAAAGTGAAAGTGCGAGTGCAGAAATGCAAGGTCGAAGTTCTGGAAACATTGAGTTTTCAACTTCTGCGTTCCGCAGTACAAGAGAGAAAATGTAGGTGCGGAACCATGAGGTCAAAGTTTTGGAAACATTAAGTTTCTACATTCCATAGTATGGGAGCGGAAGTACGGGTGCAGAACTGTGAGGTTAAATTTTTGGAAACATTGAGTTTCTAACTTCCGCATCTTGTGATCTAGATGATCGATGGTTAGGAAGACACTGAAAAAAGATAGACGGTGTGGAAAGGTTGGTGTAGAAAATGAAAAGAAGAAGAAGCATAAAACTCATTTTTGAAATGTTGAGTTTCTAATTTTCGTATCCCACGATTCGGAAGATCGACAGTCAGGAAGAATTCCATGAGATATCGATGACGTGGAAAGGGTAGTGCAAAAATAAAAGGAGAAGAAATGCAAAGAAATCGTTTGAGATTTTGATATGCCGCACTCTGCATCCCTCATTCTAGAAGATCAACGGTCATGAAGAGATCCAAAGGAGCTCAATGGTGTGGAAAAACTTGTGCAGAAAGGTTAGTGGGGAAGTAGTAAATGATATTTGAATAGGCACATCCAATATCTGATTTCCACCTCAGATCGACAGTCACAAAAAGTTTGAAGATGATCCACAGTGTGGAATGGAGGTGGAAATCCAAGTGTGGAAAGACCATCTACACGATCGAAAGTGTGGAAGCATCAAAACAACGTTAACAAAGTCATGGAAATGGATTCTAGGCCATCGAAAAGATGAGAGGGTGTGTCTGGTGCAAAGGCATGATGAAATAGTATGATGGATAAAGGTTAGATGATGAATGGATGTGTTTGTAGGAAATAGTCACGATCCAATAGGCAAGTATTTAAACATAAATTTAACATCAAAGGAAATTGTATTTGGTGTCCATATCCAAGGAGACGAAGACCAAATGACTGTGTCACCGATGTTCTAATATGCATGCATGGTTCATAACATTTAAGGGTGGAAGGGTGGTGCTAGGGCAGGTTGGTACCTGCAAAGGGAGTAGCTTCTCCTTGTCAGTCGTAGCTGACTAAATAGGGGGGTAGTTTCCTCCTACTAGTTAGTTCTATTGAATAAGGGTGTGGGTGCATACCGATAAGTTGGTGTTCCAATAAAAGAAGAGACATCTTCTTCGATTGTATATTGTAAAAATAAAATTTTGCAGATAATAGGAAAGTTTTGGTGGTTTACCTTATTAGGTTTCCATGATAAATTGTTGTGTTCAAAATTGTTTTTACATTTGCAAAAATTGTTTAAATTTTAGTCTCTGATTCACCCCCCCTCTCAAAGACAGGACCTGATTTAACACATAGTACATATATTTTAGTGAAGAGTTCAGAAGGAATTTTACCTTAAAATATTATTGTGACTAGAAGTATAAGGTCAAATCCAAAGGAGGTAATAGAATTCCTATTAAAAATTATGACTTGCAAAGAACAATTGGTAATATATCCCTTCCCTACTTTGATGGATCTGCAAAATGCACTTCTATCTCTTAGGTGAAAAATATAGACACGTACTTTCAATTGAACCCAATGGCTGAAATGGATTCCATTAAAATGACCACTTTGCATTTGGAATGGGGTTCAAATGACTGGCGGTTTCATGGATTAAGGATTTTTGGGAATGATGCTATAAGCATCTATGGGGATTTTATGGGAAGTTTGGTGAATAGGTTTGAAAGAAGGGATCCTAAAATGTAATGCAAGCATATTTCCCAATTGAAACATTATGGAACTCCTAATGCTTACATTTTAGAATCTCAAAAGGTTGCAATTATGGTTAATGATATATATAAATCTTTATTAGTTCTTTTTTCTACTAAAGGACTAACAAGCCCACTTAAGGGTATGGTTAAATCTCATCATCCTACTACATTGCAGAATTCCATGGACAAGAATAGAGGTATTCAAGATTCTATTCCAAGAACCACATTTCCACCTAAGACTAATTTTACCCCTAATCTAAGAGGATAAGAGACCTTTTAAAAAGAGTCCAAGTGGGAATTTCAAGAAGGAGACATTTTCCAAATACTGAGATGATCTAAGGAGAAAGAAATTGTGATTTTCATGTAAGGAGTCATGGGTTCCAAGTCACAAATTGCTAAGGGGAAAGCAAATTATATTGAATTTTATTTTTAAAGTGAAGATGAAGAATAAAATGAGTGGTAAACAATAAATCTAGAGGAAAATTATGAATCAACAAATGAAGAGCATCCACAACTAAATTCCGGGGAGATTGTTGTACTATCTAGAATACCAAGATTGCATACTCTCAGGATTTAAGGGAGTAGTCCAAGGACAAAGGGATACTATTTTGGTGTGTGGATGAGACACACATAAATTTATTGATGTTTAAATGGTGGAAATAATAAAGCTTCCCACTAAATCTTTTGATGGATTCACTGTCATGATCCCTGGGAATCATTCAATGGATTGCACAAAATGGATTCCCAAACTACAAGTGACCATTGGGTATTATACAGCGATTGATAATTTCTATGTTGTGAAAGTGGATGATACAAACATACTGTTGGAATTTCAATGGTTATTCTCAATTAGTGAGCATTCTATGAACTACAAAATTATGGAAATGAGGTTCAAGAATTCTGATGGCAATTAGGTTATTTTGAGAGATATGAACACCTATCCAAATCATGTAGTATCTTCTCATTGTATGAGGTCAATATTGGGGAATGGGGACATAGAGTGTATTTCTATATGTTTTATTTATTCCCAAGGATCAACCATATACATTTTCCAACATCCAGAGGATATAAAGAAAATTCTCAAGAAGTATGAAAAAATCCTTGGAGATCTTCCTCCTAGAAGGACACCAGATAAAGGAGTTGAACATGTGATAGGCATGGAGGTGGGGACACTTCCTATCATGAATTCATCCCAAAGGACTCAAATATGAAATTTAAAGGGATATAAAATAAATTTTGTTACAAATGATTATACTAAATACCAATCCTTTTGCTTCCTCAATAGTTTTAGTGAAGAAAAACGATGGGACACTGAGGATGTGCATAGATTATAGATATTTGAAGAAGAGAACCATAAATAACCAGTACCCCATGCCAATAATTTATGATTTTATGAATGAGCTACATGGGTCCAAGTTTTAATCCAATATTGAGATTTCTTTGGGATATCATCAAAATTAGGATGAGGGAAGAATACATATCGAAGACATATTTTCGTTGTAATTATGGTCATTTTGAATTATTAGTCATGCCATTTCGCTTGACTAATACACCTACAACATTTCAATATTGCATGAACATGGTGTTTAGAAAGAAACTCCATAAGTATTTGTTAGCTCTCTTTAATGCTATATTTATTTTTAGTAAAACTTGTGAAGAACGCCTGCAACATTTAGAAGTTGTACTAACTATTCTTGTAGAAAAATATTTGTATGCTAAATTGTCCAAATGTGAATTTGGAATGACTAAGCTTCTATATCTTGTCCATGTTATTGGATAATAGGGAGTGAAGGTCAAGATGGAAAATATCCAAGCCATTATTGATTGGTCAAGCCGCAAGAATGTCACAGAACTGAGAGGGTTCCTTGGGATTCACACTTACTATCAGAAGTTTGTCAAAGAATTCTCTCATTTGGTAGCTCCCTTTACTGAGCTTACCATGAAAGAAGCTTTATATTGGTCAAAGAAATATGAAAGATTTTTCAAAAATATGAAGGAGGTCATGAGCAGTTTCCCATTTCTCGCACTACCTGAATTCACTCATCAACTTGTACTTGAGTGAGATGCCTCCAAAGAAGGAATTGGAGCAGTCATAATGCAAAACAATAACCCAAATGATTTTGAGAGAAGAAATTTGCAGCCACATGAAAGACAATATTCCATTTATGACCAAGCAATGTTGGCCATTAATACATGCATTGGCCAAGTTCTGGAAATATCTGGTAGGTAGCAAGTTTGTTGTCAAAACTGATCACAACACCTCGAGGAATTTCTCAATTCAAAAGGAGATAAATGACATACAACAAAAATGGGTGAGTAAAGTTAAAGATTATGACTTTGATATAGGGTACAGAAATGGGAAATTTAATGTAGTTGTATATACTCTGTCAAGAATACCAACCTTCTCTGCAATGGAAGTCCCTATGGGTTGGAAAGAGGAACTAACTAAAAAGTACACTAAGAATCAACTTGCATGTGCACTGATGGATGGTTTAATTAGAGATGATTTGTAAAAAAAATTGGATGGAGTCATCCATTACAAATATGAAATTTACTTGGTACTAGGATCAAAATTGAAGAAGAATATTTTGGAGGATGCCCATGATTCACCTCTAACAGGGAATCTTGGTTACCTGAAAACTTACTAGAACATTAGGGAGAGGTTCTTTTGGAAGAGCCTCAAAACTGATGTGCTGAGGCATGTGAGAGAATGCATAACATACCAACAGAATAAATTTGAGCATACACATCCAGCTTGGATACTACAACCTCTTCCAATTACAAATAAAAAAATGGGAGAGCATTTCAATGGATTTTATCACTGGTCTTCCCAAGGTGCAAGGTAAGGACTACATATTTGTTGTAGTAGACAATCTTACCAAATTTGCACACTTCTGTGTTGTTCCATCAACTAGTTCAGCAACTCAAACTACTGTCTTCTTTAACTAAGTGTTCATATTACATGGATTTCCAAAAGCAATAATCAATGACAGAGACAACAAGTTTACTAATGATTTTTTGTAAGAATTCTTTAAATTGGTGGGGACATATGTGGATCTCTATACAAGTTACCACCACCAAACTAATGGCCAAACTAATATGGTCAATCAGCGGTTGGAAGGATGTCTCATAAATTGTGTCATAGGGAAACACAAAACATGGATTAGATGGCTACTTCTGGGAGAGTTCTGCTACAATACTTCTTATCATATGTCAATTTGCATGTCCCCCTTAAAGGACTTGTATGGATATAAATATTCTACTTATGTGGATCATATTTTTGGAGAAATTGAAGCACCAAAAGAAAACTATTGGATTCAATAAATTCAAGATATCTTGAAACCACTCAAGGACAATTTGCAGACTTCTTAAAACCAACAAAAAATGTATGCAAATAGGAGCATAATTGAGCATAGCTTTGAGGTGAATGACTTAGTGTACTTGAGATTCCATCCGTAGAAATAATCATCATTAAATAGAAAATGGGATGAGAATTTAAAACCATGGTTCTATGGACCATACATAATAGGGTGGAAGGTAGGATAAGTTGATTATGAGTTGGATCTACCATAAGGGAGTAATATACACAATGTGTTTCATGTTTCAGGTTTATAAAAGGAGTTTGGACAGCAAGTGAAAATTTCAGTAGAACTCCCACCTTTGGATGATGAAGGGAAGTTAATTTTAGTAATAGAGAAGATTCCACACACCATAGAAAGGAACATAATAAATAGGACAATCAAGAAATGTTTGGCTTTATGGAAAGGGCTACCCAGTGAGGATTCCACATGGGAGAATGAGCAGGTGTTGCAGCGCCCCAAATTACAATTGCTTGAGGACAAGCAGTTTTTGGGAGGGGGGAACTATAATATCCCCCCCATGTGGTATCCATGATATTTTTTTGCTTATATATCCCCTATTGTTTTTCTCCTAGTCCTAGCATGAAAAGAGGGGGTTAATTTTGATAAATATCAATTGTCATTGTATTCAACTTATGAACTTAGGATTGAAATATCATGTTTAAATTATTATTTATTTATCATTATATTTAATTTTGTAATATAGTGGATGTTCTAGGTTTCTAAGGTGGTGCATGAGGCGTTGTGGACCCAATGAGTTGTCATAATAAATGGAAAATAGGATAGAATCAATAAAATTCCATAAATTCAAAAATAGAGAGAAAGAGGCACAAAGCATTCATTCAAAAAAATAAGTGCACAAAGTAGGAAAGCGCAAATAAACATGTCAATTATGAAAATAAGGAAACTTTAGGAAATGAAGGGAGGATGTAGTTTCCAAAAGGATGAAAAGCTAATCAATTGGAAAGGTAGGAAAGCAAATAAGAGGAAAGAATGAAAGTTCCTATTTAGTCAATGAGAGCGCAAGGAAAGAATGAGAGACCAAGTATAGTGCATATAAGAAGCTAAATGAGTTATAAAATAAGATGGTGTGCTCCTATTAACATATTTTCACTGTAGAAATAGCATCTTTGATGCTATCAAGAAATAGAGCCTTGATTCTAAGAATAAGCACAAGATGTAGATCTAGCTACAAGATAATTCTCACAAGCACATGCAAAGAGAGAAGAATAAAGAGATTGAATACAAGAGAAGTGATACAATATATTTCCAAGTATTATTCATCAAATGAATTGATTATTTGATGATTATTACAATAGTAATACAACCTTATAAAGTAAAATTGAGTTGTTAGAAGACAACTCATGCTACCTCATAAATCAGGCTTACTAAATATGATAAACCCCCATAGGAAACTAAAGAACTTTCCAACTCTATCAAGGACCTCACAAATTAGATAAAGCATGAGTGAGTTTTCATGAGTGATGGAAAAACAAGCTAATCTTGGAATTTGGAGAGAAAATCATGGAGGATGGGTTGGAAACAAAAGAAAGTAGTTTCCTAGTTGACTAGCTTTACCTTATCCACTAAACGGTAGGAATAAAGTAGGATAAAGACATAATATGCAGGAAGGCATAGTTACTATATATTAAAGTCAATAAAGTGGGCAGGATCTAACCTGAATCAGGATAAAGGAACTCCTAGGGTATATATGGCAAGTGTTGACCAAGTGGTGCAAGTGGATTCCAACTATCTAGTCTAGTGGATAGGAAAGTAATCATAAGTGATTAAATATAGTTATCCTAATTGTGGAGTGGTTTTATAATATCATAACACTCCCTTTAAGTCTGAAATTATGATGATATTTCTGAAATAATCAGAAATATAGATGCATATAGGTGCATATAGGGCACAACAACAAGGCTATGGTCACCCTTTACAATTATTCATGTCCAAAAAAGTGAGGAAAGAGAAAAAATCAAATGGGGAAAATCCTCCCTCAAGAAAGGAAAAGGCACAAAATTTGAACAAAATTTCTTCAACATGTATTTATCTTCACTTGAATGAGATGAATGAACTGCTTCTGGTGAAATACTTTGATGAATAATTTGTGAACTCCATGATCATGCGCTAGAGTGTAGAATATGCAAGAAGGAAGAGGAGAGACTTCTTGTAGCTCATCATATGATAAAGTAGGAGAATTATATGAATTATTATTTATTTTTTCATACTATGATATGCAAACAAAATATTAAAATGAAAAGAGCTATGTGTGTACTCCTTCCCAAAGAGCAGAAAAATCAACACAATCAATTCTTTGTATAACTGCAAAATGGTGATGTGGATCACATATCTTCCTTCCAAAATAACATAGAGCCTTACCAAAATGAAATGAGGATGAATAGACTCTGATATATCAGAAATATTATCATCTGGCACATAAAATACCAAAGTTTTAATGTCTCCATGAGGATATGGAGCTAGATTAGGAAAAGGTTAAGCAACTAGGAAAAACTGATGTGTAAAAATATGAATGATGGATGGACTTGAGATATAAATTATAGGTATTTATAAAAGATAAAAACATGTGTCATATAATTCCAATGATTAATAAGGCAATGTATAACCAACCAGTGAAAAATAGACAAGACTTCAAACCATTATATATAAGTAGCATTGCATAGGAAACCAATGAGGAATCAACTAGTGAACTTGGTGTTTGCATAGTCTTAGGAGTATTCAAAGGTATGGTAGATGGTATGGATGATTTCATAACCTCAATATTATCCTGAAAATAGGATTCTAAATAAGAATTATAACCATTTGAATTAATTGAGGAAGAGCTTCTTAAAGACAAGTCATAATCTAGTGAAAAATCGCAAGTATTGGGAGATGAATCTAGTGGACTGATAGGTGGATAATTTAAGAAAGAAACTTATATTTGATTATGAGATATGAGAAATTGAATATATATCATATATTTGAGGAAAGTATTTATCTCTTGCACTCAAAGAATAGTTTATATTACCTTTGGATTGCATACTATGACAGTGTTCTGAGGATTCAACATGATTCTCTAGCTCATCTGGAACTTCAATGTTATGCTTCTCAAGTAACTAAGACATGATATCCAGATTCTTATTGAAAATTTTCTTCTCAAGATGAAATCCATTGCTGTAATAATAACACTTGGATGTGCTCCCTTTCTTCTTTACTTTCTTCATTGAACCGTCATCAGTAGGCTTCGATCTTTCATCTTCATTATTTGACTTTCGCTTCTTCTCTTTCACTATTTGCTTCTCCTTTGATTTTGAATTATTACTTATTTGAACTATAATAGTGTTATACTTTCCCTTGGAGGATATAATATTTCCCATATAGATTAATTTATCTTGATCCTTTGTCAGTGAATCAAATAACGTACTCAAACCAGGAATTTTTGAATAAGAAATAGCAAGCCTAGTAGCATGAAAATTTGACACAAAAAATGAGTATTCAGGACCCAATTTTGATAGGATGGAAAGGATCAATTGATCTTAATTTTTATCAATCCCACATTTCTTGAGAAATAGAACAAGTTGTTAGTGATTAAGAAAAATATGAAGATAATTGAAATTTAAAACTTTAATCCAAAATTGCAGTGCAGATATATCTCATCAATATTCCAAAGACATAAATCAATCAAACCATAGAACACATGATATACCCTGGGAAAACCCTCCACTGATTCAGAGGATGAAAAACCCAATAAGCGATATTATAGTATGATTGATAACTAGAAGAAAATTATTACAACACAATAGCATATTGCTTTCACCAATAACACCGAAGGGAGGAGATCAAATGGAACACTGTATCTAACTTGCCAAGAGAATAACACTTTAATAACAAGTAAAATTAGGTTATACAACAAAAATAGAATGGTTTCATGTGTGATTAACTTGTTAACACTTAGAACATTGATATATATTCAATCATGTGCCCCCAATTGACCTAGTTCCAAGATGGCACTCCATAATTATCTCCCACTAGAAGATATGTCCCTTCCATTAATTAACTAACTCTAATTGAGTTCTTAACTAAGTGTACTCACCTGAAATGAATGGAACTACATGCAACTGAATGGAACTGAGTGTAACTGTATACAACTGAGTGTAACTGAACTGGACTGAATGGAACTAGATGCAATTGAATGTAACTGAATGTAATGGAATAGAACTGAATGTAATTGAACAAAACTGAATGTAACTAAACATAAATGAATGTAAATGAACATAACGAATGTAATTGAATATAACTGAATGTAACTAAACAGAACTGAATGTAATTGAACATAACTAGTTCTTCTCCATCAATGTTTATTTCAAACAACCACTTGCAGAAACTAAGGAGTTGATTCCTTAATTAACTGAACTTCTTTTACCATAACTAATACTTGATTGATATATTATAAATTGGAGTTCACTTGGTGGAAACATGGGAAATTCAAATTCTCTCTCCATATCTTTTCTTATGCTAGCACCAACCATATTACTAATATTAATATGTTTGAAATACGCTGAGAGGTATATATTTAACATATTGATAATACTTTTTTTACTAAAGAATGTGTCAATTACTTGTATCTAATAGTTAAGCTAATATAATAACAACTTAATTTATGGTTTTTAAGCTCATAGTTGAAGCTAGGCTTATAGTGGTATCATCATTGGAGTTAAGCTAACAATTGTATCTAATAGTTAATTTAAAGTTAACATAAAGCTTAGATTATGCCTTATGCACATTAACTCAACTCCCAAGTTCCATATGGAGTTCAGCTGTCACATAATTTGCACATTACCTAAGTGATTGTTATTGAGGCATGGCTTC
The DNA here is from genome assembly GCA_001517045.1 of Pseudotsuga menziesii. Lineage (NCBI taxonomy): Eukaryota > Viridiplantae > Streptophyta > Pinopsida > Pinales > Pinaceae > Pseudotsuga > Pseudotsuga menziesii. The sequence continues at coordinate 14,764 of LPNX010987252.1, forward strand.
ACTATAGTCAAGGTCAACTTCTCATGCTAAGAGATGGAATTCATCTAAATTTATTTTAATAGTTTTATCAGTATTGGAACAATCTAATAGTTATCTAATATAACTGTGATTAGAGTTGAAGTTAAGCTAATAGTTGTATCTAATAGTTAATTTAAAAGTTAATATATTGGCAATTGTAATTCAAGTAAAATAAATGATTGGATTCGAAGTTAAGATAGTATTTTTATCATCAATGTATATAAGCTAATAATTGAATAGTTGCATATAGTTGAAGCTGAATTTTTATTTTTCCAACTATCACGAATTGTACTTATCAAATGTTAACTAAGCTATTTTTTTTTGAAATTATTAATTATGAGTTAGACTAACCTCCTTTAAAAATAATCGAAAACCTAATTATATCTATATGGAAAACATAAACATGTAATATGAACTGTATATTAGCTAGATGTCCAAGTACGAGATGCGGAAGTTTATTAGGAGAGCGACTCTTACATGACTCACATTAGCTAGAGTCGTAGATTCCAAATACAGTTGGAATAAGCCTTAAGAGATTAGATTTGAAGTTAAGCTAATAGTTGTAGAATCATTGGAGTTAAACTAATATCCTATATAATAGTTAAGCTAATAATTATCCAATATAACTGTGATTAGAGTTGAAGTTAAGCTAATAGTTCTAGAATCATAGGAGTTAAGCTAATAGTTTTATCTAATACTCGATGAAGTTAATATCGTAGTTGTATCTAATAATCAAATAGCTGAATATTAATTTTATTTTTTACAACTATCACTAACTATACTTATCACATGTTAATTAAGCTATTTTTTTTCTTTTTTTTGAAATTATTAATTATTAATTTTGAAAGACAACCATAGAATCAATCTAGACATTACACTTGTCTCATTCTCATTTAATCTTGGAAGACACCCATAGAATCAATCTGGGTAGTACACTTGTCTCACTCTCATCCATAGATGAAAAAGCATAGATGGTAGTCCACCCCAAAATTCTAACATATATATGCCTTCGACGTAATTAATTATCTCTTCTTGGTCCATATGTTTTTTCATTAATTAATCATTTATATCATATCATACTCATAATATTGTTTTCAAACCTATGATCATATGTATTACCCTCGATCATATAGTCACATGCTAAAGTAAATCACTCTAGGGGTATCTAATCCCCAAAGGATACTTGTAGCACATGTTGACCATGACTAGCCATAGTTCACATAGTATATCTACTTTAAACAGTAAAGTACATTACCTCACCACATGAGGATATTTGTAGAACATGTTATTACTCACAAGTCTATTTTCTTAATATTACTCACAAGAATTTAATCAATACTACACACAAGTTTACTAGCTTGATATTACTCACAATTCTATTGTCTTGATATTACTCACAAGACTCAGCTTGATATTACTCACAAGATTTACAACATCGCCACCTCAATCATATGAGGATAATTGTAGGATTTGATATTACTCACAAGTATATTGTCTTGATATTACTCACAAGACTGGAGAATGACTCCTGATGTTGTAATCTCAACATAAGTGACTTGAATTTGTTGAAGACTCCATCAATAGAATCAAAACTACTAGGACTCAATGAGAATAACTCATTCTCCAACTGATGCACTCTTATCTCATCTTGTAATCCAAAGAGAGACTCAAGTTTGGTCCATACTTGGTTTGGAGTGGTCAAACCATCTAGATGAAAGAGTAGATCATGAGAAATAGAGAGGCAAATAAATCCATAGGATTCATCCAACCTATTATGCCACTTAGCTTTCTCATTGGTAGCATTGGGATCATTCTCCAAACCTAAAGTAACTTTTTATATTCCCTTACTGTGCAATAGAATGCCAATTTTGGATTTCCATTCATGATAGTTGAAGGGAGCCAGGATTATAGCTAAAGAGGAATCCATACTAAGAAGTTGATGTGCTCAAGAAGATACTCTCTCCAACCTGCACAAATAAAAACTAGGAGAAAAATTTGTAAGCTCAATTTAAGCTCTTCTTCAGAGAGGAATAGGAGACTAGATGCACTCTGATGTAGAGAAATGGTAGCTCCTCAAATTTGTAGAACTTAAGTAACCTTGTGCTTTGATACCATGTAGAAATGGAAGCTCTGATGCTATGAAGAAATAGATCCTTGATGCCAAGAAGAAGCACATGATGTAGATCTAGATACAATATAATTCTCACAAGCGTGCACAAGGTAAATAGAGAGAACAATAACGATACAATATACATGAGAAGTGATCCAATATCTTTCCAAGTATTATTTATCAAATGAATTTATTATTTGATGATTATTACAATATAATACATCCTTATAAAGGAAAAATGGGTTTCTAGAAGACAACTCAAGCTAGCTCATAAATCAAGATTACCAAATATGATAAACCTCCATAGGTGACTAAACCACTTTCTGACTTTGTCAAGGACCTCATGAATTAGCTAAAGCATTAGTGATTTGTCATGAGTAATGGAAAACCATGTTAATCCTATAATCTGGAGAGAAAATCATGGAGGATGGCTTGGCAACAAAAGATAACAGTTTCCTAGTTTACTAGCTTTACCTTATCCACTGAAAGGAAGGAATAAAGTAGGATAAAAATAGAATATATAAGAAAGGCACAATTACTAAATATGGTAGTCAATAAAGTGGGCATTGTCTAACCAGAATTAGGATAAAGGCACTCCTGGGGTATATATGGCTAGTGTTGACCAAGTGGTACAAATGGATCCCAACTATCTAGGATAATATATAGGAAATTAATAAAAAATGATTAAATATTTTTATCCTAAGTATGGAGTGGTTTTATAATATCCCAACATTGACATACTATGCTTGTGATTGAGAAAGCTTAGAGATTCTAGGCTTTGGTGATGTTCCCTTAGCCAACTCTAGGAGATGTGCACATAGTAATTTTTCCAGTCTTATCCCATGATTCAAGTGTAGCCTATGCAACCATTAAATTTTTATTTTTATGTATGATCCATATATGTTCATTAACAATCCAAGGCTCCAAAGTTTATGCATGGATGCAAGCAATTTCAAGGTGAGTTTGTGAGGAGCTCCATTAAGAAAAGAGATAAGATGGTATAATTGTGCCCTCTATGAGATATAACATATGATATCATACCTACCATGGGTTATAATATTATCAACCTCTTATTTTGGTCATGATCTATTTGTTTCAACCCTTCTCTCATTCTTCCATCAAAAACGTTTTCCTATATGTACTCAGATCTTATACATTGTGAGCTATCTGTTGAAGTTGGAACTTGTATGCTTCAATTGGTGCTATAAAAATACAAATGGATGCTTTATTATTCTAAACATATGTATATTATATTTTATGCCAATTCTGAATAATAATTTGTGAGCTGCCATGGTCATTTGTACTTCAATGTTTTAAGTCTTGCTCTTTTTGCATAGAAATCTATCTAGTTTCATTGAAATTATCATAGGAGGAATTATGTGAAACCATTTTTCATTATGTAAGTTTCTTCAGGTCCTTAAAACCTTTTTATACCTATCCCAACCTTCAAACTGAGTTTTTTGGCCCTCTTGAGGTGTTTGAAAGAATATGGAAAATACTAGTAAGTCAACCCTAAGAAACACAATTGCTTGTTTGACCTCCAAACCTTTCTAATTTGTTACTACCACTATTGATTTGAGTCATTCCAATTACAAGGATATATTTTTCATATGATTTTGTACCCATGTATCATTGGATTAGACTTCAGTTGTAGCTAGCTAATTTCGAAACATAAATAGTCCTAGTACATGGTGCAAACGATACATGAGCTAGTGCATCCCTGTTGCCTTCTTTTGATGAAGTATGATTTGGGTTTCCTATGATATATTTGTTACATACCTGTTATTGAATTTTTATGATCCATTCCTTGATTTTTTATGAGTTTGGATGTGGCGTCCCCGACCCTACGACCAGCGAAGAAAACGCTACTAACACCAAACAAATGGGCAAACAGCCCCATGAAGATGAACAAGGATAAATGCTGATATTAAAAAGCTTAACATAATACATAATAAGATGCATAAAACATACAAGGATACATAGTTACTCAACATTCAGCGGAAGCAAACATATACATTCCAGCATTCAACATGTTCATCATAATTCATGAAACAGTAGATATAATTGCAGAGATGAAATAGTCCGGAGTACTTATCTTTTAATGAAGAACTCACCCCACAACCAGCTACGTCACTGCAATGTTCCACCCAACCATATGCCAGCATGCTCATCAATCTCTCAGAAACACTACCACCCCCGAGCTGGGCATGAATCCTCAAGGAATAAGGGTCAATGCAAGATTACACATAGCCAAAGTACACAAATCAGCCAATCCCACATAGTAGGGTTTGCCAGGTCGTCAAGGAGATAGGAAAGGCTAAATGCTAAGTTGGTGGCCTCAAACACCAGTTTTCTCAAGCATACCCAGCCTCTAATCCCACTCTCAACAGTCCAAAGACCAACCACTGTATACCACAGCAAAAAGACCCATTCACGGCTCTATGAAGAAGGAAAAGATAACCGAGTGACAATCCCAAACAAAAATTGAAACACAGTTCGGGTCCAACCACACTCCAAAGTTGTTATTGGCCCTAGCGTGGCCAAAAAAACTCAGCAACAATCCGCAAAAGACATCTGCTTCCTCAGCAACCAAGAAGCAACCCAAAAACAGGGTGAATCGATAGCCCAAACTCACAATGAAAACTATGGCAACCTTACACAGTCCCAAAACAGGGGAGAAGTTCGATCCTCAATATTGGACAAAAGAAGGACATAAACACAGACCCCAGTATGATGAGGGAAACGATGAGAACCTTACACAGTCCACAGTTGGGGCAGAAGCAGAATTCCCAGCATAGACATGGGAGGACTCAACCAATCACTAGTACAAAAGTGCGGATTTTTCCACGGAGGTTTTCCATGTTTCTTATTTTTGGTGTAAAATACGATGTAACAGGAACGAGGCGTCGTTGTATCCACGCCTAGGCGTCGCTATATCCATGCCTGGACTCGTAGCCGTCGCTGTATCCATGCCCATTAAAAATATCATATTTCTCCAAAGTTTCGTTCTTGAAAAATAATACTTAGAAAGGTTTTTCAAGGGTTTTTGTTGGCAAAAGCATAGACCTTCCATTACAAAGCGGGTTTGGGGGTAGTGGCAGTTGTGGCGGGCGGTCGGATCAAGCAAGCAGAGATAAACTCTTCCATAGTAAACGAGCAAGTGAGCAGAAGCTGTTTATGAAGCTCACTTAATGGAGTATTATGTGTAATCCACTCGTCTGTATCATTTAAATTTTTGAGGGAGTATATGTATGCTAAGGCAGGCCTGTTTATGTCTAGTGGGAAGAGAAGAAGAAGGATGAATTTTAACAATGTGAGAGTGCCAAATGTACCGGGAGGGGAAGGAGCTGCATGGGCGCTGACAAAATCCGTAGTGCTTGGTGGGCTTGGCCTTTATGGGGCCCTAAACAGTCTGTACAATGTTGAGGGAGGTCACAGGGCTATTGTCTTCAATAGGATTGTCGATGTCAAGGATAAGGTGATCTCTATGTTTGATTTCATATCTCTTTCTGTTTTATTCTTTTATTTTTTGAAGATGTAGGGTTGATATAGCTTTCCCTCAAATCTGAATCCCATGTTCATTCTTTTTGAATACGTAGAGCTGGTGAATCTTGGACTTCACCTAAAACGTAAGTGCATGCTTATCAAGCATACTTGTTCTCAACATGGCTTAGGAGGCCCTAGGTCTTAATAATTTTCTTATACATCAATACAACCAGACAGAAGAATATAAGATTTCCTCCCACATTATGAGAAAGACAAAATTTTCGACCCAATCATATTAAATCTGGAACATCAATTTAGACTTCAATGTTGGGTGTCTAGATTTTTGCAATGAAATTAGAGGAGCAGGGTCTCTAGTGGATGTTAGCGTGATGCATGAATGTATTAATCATGACAGTTTCCCTATTTGTATTTTGTTTATGCTAAGGTACTTCAGACAAGTAAACATTCTAATACAAAATATCATGAAGGAAGAGGCGGCGATTGGAGAGGAAAGGTCATAGAAAAGAGGACTTGTACCCTGACTTATGCCGTTTAGAAATCTCATCAGTTGCTCCTATTTTTTTGAAGTTGACTTATTTACAAGTCTTTATGGTTTCCTTTCATCCCATCCATTTAGATATTTGCATGGAACAAATTTTCCCCTTTTTTTTGTCAGGAGCTCAATTTCCTTCTTGGTCTATTACTAGCAATTCTTATAGTTAATTATGCATTGCATTTACTACTATGTAGTTGGAATGGGTTTCCTGCAATTGCCGAAGAATGTTTTCCCTGTAATTAAAACTGCCTAGCCAGGGAACCTTGCTTGGGGCATTTCCAGGGTGACTTGGAAACAACTAAGCCATTACTAGTCAGCATAGAAATGGCAAAGAAACATAGGAAAAAATATTTGGTAGCTTCTTGTAAGTTTAACTTCCTTTTGGATTGTTTTTCCATAAAACCAGCTCTACATAACCAAATTTGAATTAAAAGTTTAAAACCAAATCTTTAGTATCCCTGATACTGACTCACTATGAAAACAATCTGGCTCATAGTTAATATGTAAAAAGATTTGAATGAAGGAGTTGATAAACCATTTTTGTGAGTGTTATAAAAGGTTTAAATTGTACATGAGGGAAATTGGTGAGCAGCTAGGAAAATGCGAGAGCAGGTACGGAAGAAAGGAATAAGCCTTTTAGTCTATCCAAATATCAATACATCAACTCCATCATGTAATTGGACCATTTCATTTCAGTAGCTGAGGAATTATCAACTAAAGATAAGAAAATCTTAGCAAGTCATCTGATCTCTGGAGATCTGCTTCAGTGCATCTTCCACCATCCAATGGGATTAACTTGTCTCATAATTAAACTAATCCATCTTCACTCTTAAAGTACTGGTACCAGGTCTGCCTTGGATCTCTTTCTGTTATAAATTGTGTACCCAAAACAGATCCAAATGGATTCAAGGACATAATTATTTCCGATCTATTTTTTGATATACAGATTGTACCATAATGGATTTTCGAGAGGCCCAATGTAGATATTTTGTGAAAGCTAAAGGTCTATGACTTTAATGCCAAACATTCACCTCTTTGACTATAGGTTTCCTGGATCTTAACCTTGTGAATTTTCAGCCTCATGGCTGTTTTGAAATAGGGTATAAAACAGCAGTGGAAAGAGTACAATATTTCACATTTTAACAGCCCAATCTTTTAGGCAATCCAAGGGGAAAAGATAGGAAACAACTTGGATAACTTTCAACCTCCTAGGGAAACTTATCCCACATAAACCAGATTTGGAAATTTACTTTTACAGCAGTTATAATAGTAGTAAAGCAACAGGTGTAGCAGCAACAAAACAATACTTAATTTATTCAATGATGATGCCAAATCACTTATTCAATGATGATGGCCGATTATTGGTGTGCTGTTGCTAATTGTGTCGTAAGTGTTTTTAATTCAATTAGAATATTAA